>JAODAL010041935.1:0-35359 GCA_025379985.1 Phyllomedusa bahiana
CATTTCCAAACTTTTACAAAAAAACATGAAAAGTATGGCATGAATATATATATTCAGACCACCTGAGTCAATACTTTGTAGGACCACCCTTTAACTGCAATGACAACTGCAAGTCTTTTGGGGATATGACCCAACCAGCTTTGCACATTTAGAGGCTGGAACTTTTGCCCATACTTCATTGCAAAATAGCTCTAGCTCAATCAGACTGGTTGGTGAACATCTGTGAACAGCAATTTTCAAGTCATGCCACAGATTCAAATGGGATTCAGGTCTGGACTGTGACTGGGCCATTTTAACATTTGAATATGCCTTGATTTAAACCAATACACTGTAGCTTTGGCTGTCTGTTTAGGGATGTTGTCCTGCTGAAAGATGAACGTATGCCCTAGTCTCGGGTCTTTTGCAGCCACTAGCAAACAGGTTTTCTTCCAGGATTGCCCTGTACTTGGCTCCATTCATCTTCTCATCAACTCTTACTAGCTTCCCAAACCCTGCTGAAGCAAAGCATCCCCACAACATGATGCTGCCACCACCATGCTTCACAGTGGGGATGATGTGTTCAGGGTGATGTGCAGTGCTGGCTTTCCTCCACATATAGCGTTTGGCATTTAGGTCTCATCTGAGCAGAGCACCTTCTTCTACATGCTTGTTGTGTCCTTTATGCAAACTGCAAGCGAGGCTTCTATGGCGTGCTTTCAAAAAATGACTTTCTTCTTGCTAGTTTTCCATATAGGCCAGAATTATGGAGTAAACAAGTAATAGTTGTTGCATGGACACATTCTCCCACCTGAGCTGTCGATCTCCTCCAGAGTGACCCTTGGCTGCACCTCTAAATAGTGCTCTCCTTGTCTGGGCTGTCGGTTTAGATGGACAGCCATGTTTTGGTTGGCTAGCAATTATGCCATACTCCTATTTACAGATGATTGATTGAACAATGCTCTCTGAGATGTACAGAGCTTGGACTATTTTTTAAAACCTAACCCTGCAGTACACATTGTCATAACTTTATATCTGAGCATTTGTCCACTAATGCTCTCTAACAAACCTGAGGCCTTCTTTAAAACAGCTGTAGTTATACTGAGAATTAATTACATATGTTCTCTATTTACTAATTTGGTGACTTCTCTGGATTGTATTTATAGGATTCAGAGTACAGGGTACTGACTACATATACACGCCACACTTTTTTCAGTTTTTTTTAATTTGCAAAAATTTCAAAAGGCATGTATTTTCTTAAAGGGATTGTTTCACTACAAGGATCGCTTTTTATATTAAAGATCTTGAAAAAACAAGACACTTTGTAATATGCGTCCATTAACAGTATCCTACCTATTCTGAGATACCCCCTTTTATATGGGCTACATCACCTCCTCAGGTCGCTATAGCTACAGACCTGTTGGATCTCTCCTGATATGCTGCCAGTGCTGGTTGCTATAGCTACAGACCTGTTGTCCTCAGCTGCTCATCACTGCAGGCCAGTAGAAGCCAGTAAATACAGACCAGAATTCAAAATGAAACTGACAAAATAGGCCCGGGGTAAGATGAATCAATGTAGTGAGACAACCCCTTTAACGCTTTACAAATACTACTGTTCCTTTATCACACAAAATATCAATAAAATACATTTGTTTGTGGCTGTATCGTTTAAATGAGGAACAGTTCAAGGGGTATGAGTACTTTTTCAAGACACTATATGTGTGGGTAGATATAGTGGTGCACAATCTGAAAGGGGGATGTCTTACCATACACATTGATGGCATATCGAAGTGTGATAGGTGTAGGTCTCATTGAAATTAGAGTTATGAGTACAGTCAAGCACCGGAGATGGTTTGTGGGTCGTTCTTAGCAATATGCCATCAATGTGTATGGTTACAGCCTCTAGAAGTGTTTAAGTGCTTGATTTTTCTCTTAAAGGTGTTGTCTCCCTTCAGTTTCATAGATGCATCCTGTCACTTCCTGGTCAGACTGTCTGTAATTAGCATATGAGCTCTGTGCATTCACTCCGTGTATTCAACTCCGTGTTTTCAGTCTGCTAATTAGTTTAGATTAGCTCTCTGAAACTGCTAGTAGGAGATTGATCTAAACGGCAGTAATTACAAGCTTCTGTCTGGCCAGCACAGAGCTGCTGCGACCTGTGTGATGACTGCTCACTGCTATCACATAGAACAAACAGCAGGGGAAAAGAAGTAAACAGGTCAGTCACTGAGGGAACAGAAAGAGCCAGGGAGGTGATAAAATCACTTGTAGCTCCTTAACAAAAAAAGATGAACAAAGCAATATATTTGGACAATGTCTTCATTTAGTGTTCCCTACAGTTTGGAAGCAATTCTTTGTGGCGAGACAACCCCTTTAAATAGCAGAACAACATTTTGCAGCCTTCTTCACGCAGTCTCTTGTTGAGGTCTAATATAAAGATCTCAGTCACTAGCAGTTTTCAGAGTTTCCTTGACCATCCTCAGCTGCATGTACTGTATACAGATTGCACATCAATCAGTCTTGAGACTTTAAAAGAGTGCAACCTCTTTGTACATCTCCAGCCACCAATTCAGGGTTACTGCCTCTGCCAAAATACTGCTGTAACTTTTCTATTTATACCACATCTCTTTGTACTTCTTGCACCATTTTGCCAGAAATGTAACTAGAGTTCACAGGACTCTAAAACAACATGACATGGGGCCCCACCACCTATTAACAGGAAACTGAAACCACAGCATAAGTAGCAATAATCAAAGGTATAAATAATATCGCCATGCATTAAAGACTACCAACAAGCAGAAAGCACCAACCTGTTAGGTTCAAGAGCATTATATCCTTCTGTAGAGCATGAGTAGATCTCCTCAACCTCAGGGCTCCATGGCAGTTTCTACAGCTATAATTAAGCCCATGTTGGCGTGAGTAAGATTACTACAGATTCCATAGTGGTCTTTTGCTGGTACGGCCACCTGTAGACATGATCTCTTCTGCCACACAGACACATAGGACGACATGTCCCAATATGAATGCGCCATTGTTTTGGTGTATTTTGCGCCCAAAAAACTGACGCCCTATTCTTTGTCTTTAGACGTCGCTGCAGACTTCGTAGTTTGTGGCGCTGCAGCTGCTCTAGGATCGGGGCTACACAGCCCTGATCCCAGAGCATCTCCTGCAAGCACCGTGTAGCAGAGGAAAGCTCCGTAACCCGATGCTTTAACCCTTTGATTGCGGCGGTGCGTTACCGCAGCGCAATCAAAGAGTTCCCCTGCTCTGTCGGGTGATTGGAACACCCAGTGACCCGTCAGAGCTCGGGGAACGGCTGCACAGTCAGCCCTGGGGACCTAGAGTGGCCCCAGAGCTGTCTGTGTAAGAAGCAGTGACCAGGACACACTGTGTGCTGTCCTAATCACTGCTTCTGTCAGACTGACACAGATTATAATGTATTAGCATATATGAATATGCTAATACAATACTAACTGTAAAAAAAAAAAAAAATGTAAAACAGTTCTCCCTTCTCCCTTCATGGGATTTTTTTTTAAAAAAAGTAAAAAACATAAAGTGTAAAAAAAATAATAAAAAAAAAATAATAAAATAAAAATAAATATTTAATAAAAACCACTTGTGCCTGCATAACAAAAAAAAACAAAAAAAAAAACACACATATATGGTATCCACACGACCGTAATAACCAGTAGAGTTAATCTAACAAGTTATTAAGTGTGAAAAACAAAAAACCTAAAAAAATTCCTCAATTATTTATAAGTGAATTTAAACTATTCACCCATAAAGTACAACTTGTCTCGAATAAAACGAGACCGCTACAACTGCGTCATTGAAATAATAAAAAAGTTACAACTGTTGAAACGCAAGGAGGCAAAAACTAAAAAAATGCTCTGGTCATTAACTACTTTTCAGGCGTTCGGCTTAAGGGGTTAAGAATAGTGACATGAACCAACACTGGTACGGTGACACTGTTGAAATGATGGTTTATCAGCTAATGGTCAACATGCAACAGTCTAGAACATTATAACAAAGGTACATTAACCTGTTTCTCTACAATGTTGATTATAAATTAACATAACGGTTTAAAGAATTGATTATAGGTTGTTAAAGCTCACCCCTCCTGTTTTCATGTGTGTGTTTTTTTTTTTTTTGTTTTTTTTTTTGTTCTGTTGTGAGAACAAAAAGCTGTTAATGAACCAGGTGTTATTTTTGGACACCAAGAGAGCTTCACGTTGACTGCGGGGTCTGTTGTGTTTTCGCTGTGGTGTCGATCACTTTGCTGGACTAACCTGTGTTGTCCCTCTGTAAGGACTTCTTTTTGCTAGCTAGACTGGATAATGCCCTCAAATAGCATCTTTGTCTCTGGAGGATACAGCAAATCAAGTCACATTTCATAGCTCCTTTATGGGACGGATATGGACTTAAAGGGTTGCTACCCCCAAAGGTTGCATGAGAAGGACTGTTTTTTGATTTTCTGAGGAGAGTCAATCCATGTACCGTATGACAACTGATTCATTTTAATATGTACCATGTATTGATTTAGGTATAATGGTTTCTGGTGAATCTGCAGAATCGGCCATTGTGCGTGCACATGGGTATTTACATTGTTCCTGGCCATTTTCCTGATGGAAAATAAATTGTGCCATTTTTGCAAATTAAGATAATCTTCTAATGCTTTTCAAGGTCAAGAAAGCACCCTATATGTAGCTCTGCAGTCTTTTAGTTTAGTTGTGGACATTTGGAAAAGTTAAGAGAGGTTCAGGACATGTCAATTGCCCCAATATAGCATTAGCAATATTACAAATGGCACTGGCTTATGACCACTGTAAGAACCATTTATAAAAAGCAATTCTAATTAACTCAGGCAAAAAAGTTTAGCACACAATGAAACCAATTTGTATGGCATTTTGTTCTAGATTTTTATGAAGAAACTACAGTATGCTTAATCTCTGGAAGATCACAAGTGGCAGTGTCTAAACCTGACATTCTACTTTAAGGTTTTCCAGGATTGAGTTTGAAATTGCTCTCTAAACCAGAGCTAATTGGACGTGGAGCATTGAATTTTGTTGTCTGGAAACTGGAGCATTAGTCAGAGTTCAACATTATTCATTGTCGGGTTCATTGATACAAGATCTTCTTTTGTGTTTTTATACTAGTGCTGCTAGTTTCCACTACTTTTCAATTATGGGTAGATTTGACTTGTGATTTTATGTGTGGGGGGGATACTGCTGTATTTATTTCATGACTATTCTATCTGAAAAATGTTGCAGACAAGTTAAATAAGGCCACATCACAAAGTATCGTTTGGATCGGAGTCAAGTGTGAAACGGTCACAATCCACATGCAGTCTAGATTTCAGAAATGTCCTTACATACCCATTATTGATGACCTTCACAAACCTTTTGCTTGTTGAAGAAAAGTTAGAAATTGATTTCTTTTTTGGTTTGGGGAACATTTTGTGTACCTATTTTTATAAACATACTTAACGCTGCCATGTGCACATATATGGTGAGTTTATTTAATGACCTATGATCTGCCTAAAGTTTGCCATGGGCAAGTTCATATGTTCATGTGGGTTTCTACCCCATGTGTTTTGGCTCGCTACACAAAACTGTGTTTAGTTTAAAAGTGGCTGCTTTTTGGGCTCTAGAGAATGTGTGTGCGGGGGGCCTACAAGAGACTAAGTCCTGCACCCAGCTATACTGTAGCTCCGTACAACCAGAGCTGTTCACAGCTGTGTTACAATACCCATTGAATTTACATTTCCTTTCTTTATGCCCCTGATTTCATAGAGCAGGATAAAATGAGTCATGCCATAGTGGAGTCCACATGTATGGAGTTACTAACCCCATCACCACCACCAAAGTGCTACTCATCCTGTGCAATGCTGTAGTATATGTTTGTGTTGTATAATGAAGGGGTAATAAATTCCAGATTCTAACTGATACAAAGACATACACTGCTCAAAAAATAAAAGGAACACTAAAATAGTACATTCTAGATCTCCATTTAATGAAATATTCTAGTTGCAATTCTTCATTACATAGTGGAATGCGGTGAACAATAAAACATAAAAATGATCAATGAAAATCAAAATGAATATCCCATGGAGGTCTGGATTTGGAATGATACTCAAAGTGGAAGATCAAATTTCAGGCTGATCCAACTTCAGTGGAAACGCGTCAAGATAAGGAAATGAGGCTCAGTAGTGTGTGTCCTCCATGTGCCTGTATGACCTGCCTAAAATTTCTGGGCAAGCGCCTGATGAAGCGGCGGCTGTTCTCTTGGGGGATCACTTCTCAGACCTGGATTAAAGCATCAGTCAACTCCTGGACAGTCAGTGGTGCAACGTGGCGTTGGTGGATAGAATAAAACCTTGATGTCCCAGATGTGTTCATTGGATTCAGGTCTGGGGAATGGGCAGACCACTCCATAGCATCTATGCCTTCTTCATGCAGGAACTGCTGACACACTTCAGCCACATGAGGCCTAGCATTTTCATGCATCAGAAGGAACCCAAGGCCCACTGCACCTGCATATGGTCTCACAATAGGTCTCATCCTGGTATCTAATGGCAGTCAGGGTACCTCTGGCTAGCACATGGAGGGCTGTGCAGTCCTATAAGGAAATGCCCCCCCCCCCCACACACCATTTCTGACTTGCTGCCAAACCAGTCATGCAGGAGGATGTTGTAGACAGAAGAACATCTCCAAACTCTGTCACGTGCTCAGTGTGAATTTTCTCTCATCCATGAAGAGCACTGGGCGCCAATGTCGAATCTGCCAATCGCCCTGCATGATGTTGGGCTGTAAGCTCCACACCATCTTTGGTTGTTGGGCTCTCATACCACCCTTATGGAGTCTGTTATTGTTCGTTTGAGCAGACACATGGATATTGGTGGCCTGCTGGAGGTAATTTTGCAGGGCTCCTTACACAAAGGAGGAAGTAGCGGTCCTGCTGCTGATTTGTTGCCCTTTTACGGCCCCCTTCATGTCTCCTGGTGTACTGGCCTGTATCTTGGTATCTGCCTCATGCTCTAGACCAGGCATCCTCAAACTGCGGCCCTCCAGCTGTTGGGAAACTACAACTCCCATCAATTCCCACTGTTATAGAGTATATAAATGCATGATGGAAGTTGTAGTTTTCCAACAGCTGGAGGGCCGCAGTTTGAGGATGCCTGCTCTAGACACTGTGCTGACAGACACCGCTAACATTCTTGCCATAGCTCACATTGATGTGGCATCTTGGATGAGTTGCAACTAGTGTTGAGCGATTATTTTCGACAAAGTGGAAATCGTCACGGTTTTATGTTCGGATTTTTTCGATCACGCGATAATTTAGGTTAAAATCTGCGTATAATCTATTAATATCATGCCATTTTCGGCGCTTCCTGTCATTTTGGCGGCCAGCAAATCAGCTTACAGAATAGAGCAGGGTGAGCTGGGTGTGCGACGTCATGACGGGGAGGTGGATGGTTGCAATTGGCGGGAAAAGTTACATGACCTAGGTTGACAGGGACCAGCCCTTCGTGTTCTGCCTCAGTGTGTGTGTGTGTCTGTGTATCATAAGAGCAGGACGTGTGCTCGGTCTCTCTCAAAACAGCTCAGCGAAACTGTTTTATTTGTTCACACAGACAACTATGCTTTTAGCTGTGAACAGTAGAACTTAGGTAGATTAGAGATTTGCAGATTTTAGTTACTTAGGCTGAGAAGTTTAAAGGAGCATCTAGCGCTGTACAGTTGCAGGGGAGGGGAGGGGGGCCGGGGGCTGCAAGCGAACAGACAGACCGGCTCTTTAACGGAGAGTGGATAATGTGCAGCCCAGACTGTGTTTAGAGTTTAGACCCTGCATTGCAATGGGTTTTTATTAACACTTTTTGGCCAGTTTTTTGGTGAAATATAACTTGTATGTTGTGCAGCCTGCACTTAAATTTGAATGCAGCAATTTTGTAGTCACCGCAGGTGTATTTGATAGGTGCAAAACTCCACTTTTGTTATCCGTATACATTTCAGATATGTGTTTTTTGCACTTTGGCGGAGGCCAGCTTTGTCCCTAGAGCCACCTTGCACGTAAATTTGAAAACAGCAATTTTGTCGTCACCGCAGGTGTATTTGATAAGTGCACAAAATACCTTTTATTATCTGAATAGTTTTTAAATAGCTGTATTGCACGTGGTGCAGCCCTAGTTTTTTCAAATAGCCATGTTGTACGACAATTGTGATAGAAAAATTTTCTAGCAACTGTTCTCGTTTGTCATTGCTGCAAAAAACACAATTTTTCATCCGTGTAACTTCTGAATAGTTTTATTGGGCTTGTTGAATCTCAGTTTGGCGCAGATAGCGCACTTGTATGATATTTTGTTGAAAACTATCAATTCTTAGTCCTGCTGGGCATTTGTAAATCCCTGGGACTGAAGGAGGAACACTGTTGATTTTGTCTTACGGTTCTTCCACCAGACCGCATTTCACAGGTATTCGCAAGAAACATTTCAGTTTCTAATCCTAGTTGGCTGTAGGAAATTAGAGGGATTTGAGAATAGCTGTGATTTGCCGTCTTTTAATAAGAGACTTTCCAAAACTCTTCCATACCTTCTCAAATTTTTATCTTTCTGAACATGGAGCGAAATTCAGGTGGTAAGCGAGCAAAGAGGGGGGTAGCACATGGAGGTAGAGGTACGAGAGAAGGTGCTCCTTCCAGTGCTGGCGACAACAAGCAAGCCAGTGGATCGTCGGTTGCAGGACCGTCAGGCCTGTCATCGCTGGGTCAGGGCCCTGTGAATCTCCGTAACGAACAGCGTCGCCAATCTGTTCTTCAGTGGTTAATGCAACCTGCATCCAGCAGTCTTACCTCCTCGTCCTCCCAGTCACGGCCGAAAATGTCGTCATCAGCATCCTTCCAACATGAAGCGAAGTCAGCCCAAATGTCAACTCATGTACCCACCACTGTGGATAATCCATTTTCTGAAGACCTCTTTGATGACAAAATGCGGTTGGGGTCAGAAGGCATGTTAAAAGATCAAGAGGCCAAGGAGGATGATTTTGTCTGCTCTGACGCCCAGTTACTGATGCCATCAGAGGAGGAGAAGGAAGCCGGTCAATCGGCAAAAATCCCGGGCGGCCGGCAACGCCTTGCAGTGCCTCTTGCTTGTAGCCCGCAGCTCCTGGATGCAGAATGTCAGGACGACCAAGTCACCTGTGTTGATGATGACATTGCGGATCCAACGTGGTCTTTTCAGCAGAATTTGCTTGCGAGCGCTTCATCACTGGACGAGGAGGAAGACGATGGGGTAGTGTCAGTACGGGTCCCGCCTCAAAAAGGGAGAGGGCGGTCGCAGAAGTCCACTGAGATGATTCCGCCAGCCACGGTCAGCGGAAACCTCGCTTATTGCCGTCAAGTTCCAGGACCTCTCAAGCCTGGGCCTTCTTTGAGCAAACCTCTGATTCACCCAGCGATGACATGCCGCCTTTGCCGTAAACGCATCAGTAGAGGCAAGAATCTTAGGTGTTTAACCACCACCAACATGTCTAGTCACATGCAGCGAATGCATGAGTTGAAATGGAGGCAACACTTGGCCAAAAAAGGCCACACCGATGCCGGGCTTCCAACCACTGTCACACCCTCTGTCTCCGCCTCCTCCTCCTCCGCCACCACCACCAAGCGTTCCTCAGCTGCCCATGTCTCTCAGAGTCATGATCAGGGATCAGCCTCCGCTTCAGCCTCCACCGTCGCCCGAGTACCACCAGCACCACCAGAGACCCATCCTACATCTTCTCCTTCCGCCAGTTTGACGACCTGCCGTACAGCGGCCAGTCTAGCAGCCAGCCTTCTGTCTTCCAGGTTTGGGAGCAGAAGAAACACTTTAAACCCAAAGCCAAAAGCCTGAATGTCGGCATTGCCAGGCTTTTGGCCTTGGAAATGTTGCCTTTCCGTCTGGTGGACACAGATGGGTTCCGCCACATCATGGCCCTCGCTTGCCCCCAATACCAGATGCCGAGCAGGCATTTCTTTGCCAGAAAAGCCATCCCTGCCCTGGCCAGCCACGTGTCATCTAAAATTTCAAGCGCGTTGTCTGCATCTGTGTCCGGAAAAGTCCATCTGACCACCGACACATGGACTAGTAAGCACGGCCAAGGCCGCTATAACTCTGTGACAGCTCACTGGGTTAGCTGGGTGGATGTCTCTGGTGGTGACGGTGGCTCTCAGGCTTGGCGCACGCTCTTCAAAACCGCAGGGATGGTGCAGGGCTCTTTCCCCCAAGGTCTTCTGGTGGCATCACGTGCCCAGAGAAACCAGGCAGTGTTGAAATTAATCTGTCTTGGAGGCCGTCCACACACAGGTCAGGAGCTGTGGACGGCTCTCCGCAACGAGACCGAGCGCTGGCTGGGTGACAAGAACCTTGTGCCAGGCAAGGTCTGAGTTTGCACCCTGCTTCATCCCGCCTGGCTGCGTTGCAGCGTCAGCTCTGCCTCCCCGTCAACCGTCTCATTGTTGACGTGGCAACACGCTGGAATTCCACCCTCCACATGCTCCAGCGATTGTGGGAGCAGCGCAATGCCATTACGCAGTACGAAGTGACACATGGCCTGACAAGCAGCAGTGCGGACCTCGGGGTGTTGAGCCACCGAGAGTGGAGGCAGGTGAAAGAGCTCTGCACCATCCTTGCCAGTTTTGAAGCCACCAAAATGGTCAGCGTGGACAATGCACTTGTCAGCATGAGCATTGTGGTGATCTTCGTTCTGGAACGATCGTTGGACACTCTGAAACATCAGGTCCCGCCAGCGATGGAGGAGGAGACGGACACAGATGCGGACACAGAGCCTTTCTCTCTGTTGAATCCACAATGCCCGACAGTTTCACAATTTTATCGGTCTTCATTAGGCAGTGGTTCGGGGTCCAGGGCTAGTGCAAGGCGGCGCATCAGCTCTCAGGGTGCATCATCTGAGGCAAGTCAGGGCTGTGTTGAAGCTGTGCCGGAGGAAGCGGAGGAGGTATTCCTGGACACCGACGTTACCGACGTCCCTGCCTTGGAAAGAGGTTGGCGCGAATTTGAGGAGGAAGATGAGGAAGATCAGTTTGCTAGTGCCACTCTTCCCAAAGGCTTGGGAAATCAAGGCTCCATCTCTCACATGAGTGCTTGGATGCTCCATTTCCTCCAACATGATCCTCGCATTAAAGCCATCAAAATGATCAACAGTTACCGGGTGGCCACCCTCCTGGATCCCCAGTACAAAACCAAACTCGGCACTTTCCTTCCACCCACCCAAATAGAGAGTAAAATGTAGGAAATGGAGACCTTGCTGATTGATCAACTGGAGACATCTGTTTCATCTCCTTCACGTTCTTCAAATGTCACGGTGGAACAACGTCAGCAACGTGACAGCAGTAGAGTGCCAAGTAGCCGCAGCAGGCAATCCTAATGGGTGACCTCTGGCAATCTTTATTTACCACCTCACCAACGCATGTAATGCAGGGCACACATCCAACACACAGAGGCCAGCTTAAGATCATGGTGCACAACTATCTGCGTCTCAACACCGATGTTTTTGGATGTGTTCCGGACCCAATCGACTTCTGGGTATCCAAAATGGATGAATGGCCCGAGCTCGCTCGCCACGCCATAGAGGTGTTGTCCTGCCCAGCAGCCAGCGTCATATCTGAGCGGACCTTCAGCACAGCTGGAGGAGTCATTACAGACAAACGCATCCGGCTTTCCACAGATAATGTTGATCGTTTGACATTCATCAAGATGAATCAGGCATGGATCTCTGATGATGTTGTGGTCCCAATTGCCGAGGTCACCGATTAGTTGCCGGTCTACTTCACATTCCTCTTCAAACAGAAATGGTCCTCTTGAAAAATGTTTTTTAAAATGATCATTTCTCTCTGCAATTTTTATTCTCAGTTCCAAAAAGATCATTTTGCTGGTTTGGCGGTGTGGAGACTGTAAAAGACACCAAGGTTTCATGACAAAACCGTATTCCATTTACTCACTTTATCTTTAGAATTTTTCGCATTGTCAATGGTTTTGAGGTCATGTTGCTGTGAGATACAGCTATAATCATGGTCCTTTGGAACAGAAATGTGGCTTCTAAGTGGCATTTCTCCCTCACAATTTTTAATAGTGGCTGAGAAGTCAGATTTATAATTTTTTGTGTTCATGATGATTTGAAATGCATCAATACTAGAGGTCATATTCTAAAAAATTTGGTTTTTAACAGACATTTGTTCTTCACAATTGTCAAAATTGGCTCAAGGGTGACGGTGCTGTCAAAAACAGGAATAGGTATGACACTGTTAATGGACACATATTTCAAAATGACTTGTTTTTGCAAGATCTTTAACATAGCTAGCAATCCCTATAGTGACACAACCCATTTAATACAGTTAAAAAAAAGAGAAACAAAGACGTGGTGGGATTCCATCCTATTTTAAACGTGTTTTCTAGAATTAGACTACTAAAAAACTGGCATGTACAAAATCGCTGACACAAATATTCCTCTGAATTGTACAAGGGAGGTACAGGAAGACTTTAACAGATGTAGGTTACCCAGGACAGGTCTAGTCAATGTCCAGTTCAACTAAAATGGTGGTTCAAAGACTCCTTTTCCCAGCACTTTTTAATCTGTGGGTCAGACAGGTTTAATGGTCCTAATGCGGTACAGGACAGATATAGTCAATGTCCAGTTCAACTAAAATGGTGGCTCAAAGACTCCTTTTCCTGGCACTTTTTAATCTGGAGGTCAGACAGGTTTAATGGTCATACAGGCCGGGGCCGGACGCGGGGGCACAGCCGTAGAGGTAGGCCCCACATGACCCGGCGCGCCTGCAGTGGCGCGAGGTCAGGGGGCGGAGCTTAGCGCGCGGCAGGTGGGCGGGTCCGGCATGTAGGCAGTTAGGAATTTTCAAACCTGTCCCACCCACCCTCCCTTTTTGGTTTGAGGGGGGGGAGGGGTCTGGGAGGAAGGTCAGCGTAGAAAGGAGGAGTTGTCGCAGTGGCCGGCGAGTTTTGGGGTCCTTGGAGGTGGGGAAAATTAGTGGGGGAGTCAGGCTCCGCTTGGCTCCCAGTGGTTGAGTGACCAGGCTGGCGAAGGTTGGGGCTCCACAGGCAGAGTCCTTGGAGCGCAAGAATGGTTAGCCGCCAGAGGTGGCTTTTGGTGCCCTGAAGCCGGGTTTACGGCTGGGGGCAATGGCTGAGAAGAAGGAGGAGTTTTCGCCAGACCATGGTTGGTTGGGAAATCATAGCTCCAAGGACCTCACCCCAATTTTAGTTAGGGTAGTCTGATAGGCTTTGGGGAAGGATAATGAAAAATGGTATTTTAGGTTCTTCAATACCCATTGTTTTGTAAGATTTCTTTTACTTGTTTGTTAATAAAATGCTGCTGTGCCAATTTATCCAACCCATGTCTCAGTGTCTTCTTGGTAAGGAAGTCAAGTGGGAATGGTATTTGGTCAAATACCAAATAGCGCTGCCTAGGTCATGGTACATGAAGTATAGTCCAATGTCCATGAAACTAAAATGGTGTCAAAACTCCTTTTCCGCACTATTGATCTGGTCATGCAGGTTGGCTCATGCTGTCCAGACAGGTATAGTCAATGTCCAGTGAAACTAAAATGTGGTTGAAAGACTCCTTTTTCCGGCACTTTTTAATCTGTGGGTCAGACAGTTTAATGGTCATACTGCGGTTCAGGACAGGCATATCAATGTCCATTCAACTAAAATGGAGGTTCAAAGGCTCCTTTTTCAGGCACTTTTTAATCTGAGGTCAGATAGGTTAAGGTCATGCTGCGTTCCAGGACAGGGATAGTCAATGTCCAGTTCAAGTAAAATGATGGTTCACATCATACTGCTTTCTGGCACTTTTTAATTTGTGGGTCATGCAGGTTTAAGGGTTATGCTGTGGTACAAGACAGGGATAGTGAATGGTCTGTGACTTTTTTTCTGTGGCTTTTATAACCTAAGTGTGTTGCCTAAGATGTAGCACGTATCCATTTTACTGTTGTGGATGTTAATTCCAGCTTCTCCAGCCCTGTTTTGGTGTAAGAATGAAGGTGTTGTTCCTCTCCCATAGACTTTAATGGTCATCGGCGATAATCTATTATCGACTATCGGAAATCGTCTTGATAATTGCCGATATCGACTATCGACCCGATGACGATAGTCCACATAATCGCTCATCACTAGTTGCAACTCCAGTTACGTGAGCAACTCCTGTGGGTTGTAGACACTGCCTCATGCTACCTTTGAGGGGTGAGAACAATGACAAAATGCAAAAGTGACCAAAACGGCCCAAAAGGATGAGAACAATGAAATGGTCTGTGTTCACCCCCTACAGAACTTGATAAAGGGGGAGGTTTCTCCCGAAACGTTATGCGCGCCCTGCGCTACGCCCGCCTGTCAGAAGATTATGCACTCCAAGATGGAGTAGCCCGGCTATGCGGTCGCAACATGGAAATGTGCCTTTGAATCGTTTTAACCACTGACTATGGACTTCCATTACTTCTAAACCGCAAGTAACAAGCTGTTACCTTTTGGAGTCTTGTATGTATGGGACTTTTTTAATAAATGTTTATACTTTTTGCAACACTTTTTCTGCTATCATCAATTGGACACCCCCTACAGAACCCCTCCTTTATAAGGGTTGTCTTGCTAATTGCCTGTCATTTTACCTGTTGTCTGTTCCATTTGCAAACAGCAGGAGAAATTGATTCACACTCCTTGTTGAGTCATAACTGGACAGGTTGATTTCACAGAAGTGTGATTGACTTGGAGTTACATTGTGGTGTTTAAGTGTTCCCTTTATTGTCTTGATCAGTGTATATCCGTTCATTGGATCAGTTGCGTTTCCAGTCAAAAATGAGTTGGGCTAAAGAAATACTATTGTATCTTTACTAGATTTTAAAATTACAACTTTATCTATGAAAGTGGAGTACAAGATAAAGTTGTTGAGAAAGGCATCTCAGTGACTATAACTTCCTTAAGACTGCCCTTTTCATTTTAGTTATGGAGTCTTTCATAAGTTAATCCGAGTATGGACATGAAACACTAGCTTGACTAGTATACAGTACAGTGGTCCCTCAAGTTACAATGGCCTTCAACATACTTTCCTTGAACATTGTATATTAAATGCAGTTTTAACATACAATGGCCCAGACACTGGTGTAACCAATTATAATGAAAATTGTACTTGGCAAATCCCTGTATTAGTGAAGTGCATGCAGTGACTGGTGGTCTAGCACCTCTCTACAGTGCAGTGTAGTACTACATATTCTGTACTGTTCTTTACGTGTACTAAAATGACTCCTTTGGGCACCAGGTGAGGGCAGAACATTTTTCTTTTTTGTTATCACATTTTATATATAGTACAAGACCCAAAAAAGCTCCCATCTTGAAATAGCAAGTGCTTTTCAGCAGTTCTTTCTGACTGTTATGTGTAAGGACTTGCTTTATCTATATTAGTTATTTGCTTGATTTTCTTTTATCCTCATTTTGCATGATGTTGGTGACATTGTAAGGACTCAGAACCAATAACCAGTTTTCAATAAAGTTATGGTTTCAACATACAATGGTCGTCCTGTAACCAATTAATATTATACATTGAGGGATCATTGTATACTAATAGACTCTTCTCTAAATTAACCAGGTTCTGGCAGTTTCGGGTCCAGTTAATGGACACTAGTGGCGTCATTGACTACAAGTAGTTGTGAACCAGGCCTTAAAGAGAACCTGTCCCACAGATGATGCCCCCCTTGATGAGGACAGCACAGGCAAGAGACAGACATGCTGTTTCCAGCACTGTGTCCCTTATTCTGTAAGATGAAGCAGTTTCAGAGCATTTACTGCTCAGATCTGGCAGTTTGCAGCCAGAAAAGGGTCCAGCTTATTTATGAGCAGATGTTAGCCCCGCCCACCTGACAGTTATTTGCATGTTTCTACCTATTTAAAGGGGTTGTCTCACTACATTGATTCATCTTACCTCCATCCTCTTCTCTCGGGTTCATTTTTTAATTCAGGGGTGTGTTTACTGGCTTCACCGGCTTCTACTTGCCTGCAGTGATGAGCTGCTGAGGACACCAGGTCTGCAGCTACAACGACGAGCGCTGGCAGCCTATCCGTACTGCACAAACAGGTCTGTAGCAATAGCGACCTGAGGAGCTGATGCAGCCCATACAAGAGGGGATATCTAGGAATAGGAAGGACACTGTTAATGGACACCATATTACAAAGTGATTTGTTTTTGCAAAATCTTTAACATAAAAAGCAATCCTAGTAGTGAGAAAACCCCATTAACGTAATAAGTTAATCAATTATGAGGTTGGCAGAACTAGCCTCAGGTGGGCGGGGCATGAATTAAACAAGCGCTTTTTTTGTGCTAAAGACTGCAGATTTGAGCATTAAATACTCTAAAACTACAGCATCTTACAGAATAAGGGACACAGCACTGGAAACAGCATGTCTGTCACTAGCTTGTGCTGTCCTCAGGAAGGGGGGCATAACCTATGTGACAGATTGTCTTTAAGTCTTTGCTACAAAAGCATGCAGTATAAACCTATAAAAATAATGAATCAATTTAACACAGTTTAAGGCTGCATTCAAACAGCAAAGGAAAAATACAGTCGAATTCTGAATTGATATCGTGACAAGTATTTTACACCCCTTTCGGTTAGGGCAAACCCATTGAATTGAATAGTTTAATGATCTGTCGTTTTCTGAGGGAAATACAGCGGATTATTGAACATGTTCTAAGTTTTTTTTTTTTTTTCAAAACTATCAATTTGTGAATCCAACCACAGAAAATACAATTCAGCCTGGATTTTCTATTAACGTCTATACGGATAGTTTTACAGTCGGATTTTGACTATTTTCAAATCCAAAATCCGACTGTAAAATGCCGTGTGGACATATCCTTGTTGTGATGGTTTATTAATATTTCACAATATACAAAACAGTATATCTTCTGTAATGAAGCTATTGGCTTTTAGGGTTTGTGTATGAGAAAACTGATGCTTAAATGAACTGCCTGGTTAATACCTGGTTATGAATAATGGTAATAATGTAGTATAAGCATGTAAAAACGTAAGTAATTTTCTTTTCAGATCCTATAGTACGGACAATTATGGTCATAACCAGGCTCTAGTAACAAGGGTCCCTGAACATGGCACACCTAGTGTTTCTTTTAACTTCCTAATGACTGCCCGCCGACTTTGGATGTCGGCTGGTGCAGGTCGTTCGTCCTGTTTCCAGCGCAGCTCCTGCAAGCACCGGGGAGCATGGGAAGCCTCCGCTCACCGGTGCTTTAACCCTTTGATTGCCGCAGTTCATCACTGCAGCGCAATCAAAGGTTTCCCAGATCGGTCGGGTAATCGGAACACCCGGTGACCCGACAGAGCTCGGGGAATGGCTGCACAGTCAGCCCTGGGGATCTAGAGTAGTCCCAGGGCTGTCTGTGTAACAAGCCAGTGATCAGGGCAGACTGTGTGCTGTCCTGATCACTGACTGTCAAACTGACACAGATTATAATGTATTAGCATATATGTATATGCTAATTTTTTTTTTTTTTTTACACTTTGTAATGTATTATCACTTCATCGGATTCAAAAAAAGTAACCATAAAAAGTGTAAAAAAGCAAAAAGAATAAATAAAAATAAATATTTGATAAAAATAATTCTGCAATTATTTATAAGTGAATTTAAACTATTCCCCCATAAAGTAAAACTCGTCTCGAATACAACTGCGTCATTGAAAAAAAGAAGTTACAACTGTTGAAACGCAGGGTGGCAAAAACTAAAAAAAAAATTCTGGTCATTAACTACTTTTCAGGTGTTCGGCTTAAGGGGTTAAACTTCAAATACATCCTTAGGAGAAACAGGCAGAGGACAAGAGGCATGTACAGTAGCTGTAGGATGTGCTCCCAGGATCGACTCCACCAGTGGGCCCCAGAATAAGATTTCATCGGTGGGCCCTAGGCACAACAGTTCATCATTGGCCATAACTACAGCAATTGCTATGGGGCCCAGAGGTTGAGGGAGGACATTTTGTTTCTTTTTGTAGGGTACAGTTTTAGGGGTTTTTCTGCTCTGCCCCCTTTATTTATGGGGGTTCCCCCTGATAAAAGGGGTGTTATTGAACCTTTAATTTTTGGGTTTATTTTCCTGCTTTTTTAAAATTTTTTAAATTGGGGTTTGTGGGGCCCCCAAAAATTCGTTGAAACCCTTGCGGGACAAGTTATCTGGCCTTCGAGCTAATGGTGAAAAGGGTTTTTTTTATAAATTTGTATGCCGGGTAAATTTTTTAAGCCTTTATGCCCAGGAAAGGTCCAAGCTTTTTATTAATTGAAATATACTCAGAGTTCTTTTACCCAGCAAAATGGGGGCATTAAAAAATTGTAAAAATTAAAAAAAATGTAAGTTTACTAGCCCATTCTCTGATGAGCAGGTTGATTTGAAAAAATTCTTAAAAAATGAGAAAAAGGGGGTTTTTTTTAAAGGTATTCCAACCCCAAAAACCTGTGCGCCTGATATGCAGCCACCAGCGTGCAGAATGTAGAGCAGGCTGCTGTTAACACGCTGTCCATCACAACTGTTTACCCATGTAATGACAGTTTAACACATCTGGACTACATACTGCTTTTTGATCTGGACGAGCAGATGCTGTCCACTAGTATCGATGACAAAACCATGCCTAGGGTGAGGAGTTCAAATTGTAATTTCCAAATGTTTGTATGTCCAGGAGGGGTTTTTCTATTGAAATTCTGTATCCCCAATTTTAAGGGTATATTCAAGGGACTCGGATCTGCCATGGATTTTCCACAGTGGGGTATGGGGATTTTTTTGCAAATTATAAATAGTAACGAAAGGGCAAAAAAGGGGTTTTTTAGCCCTAAACTTTTCAACATGTGGCCCATAGTGTCAGTTCCTAAAAAGATGATTTTTCTGCCACGATTTCTCTGCAAAAGGGAAGGTACCACTTCCAACTTCACAAGTCCCACAATACGTTAATAAGGTTTGTAAAATCTAATTCACTGTATTCTGGTTGCTGGTACAGATTTTACCTGTGCAAGTCTGCAAATATCGTTTTTTTGAGTGTAAAGTACTTTTATTAGGGTTTTTGAATGAATGTGTTTATGAGAAAAAGAGTGGAATTGAAAAAATTTTTTACATTGCTTTTACAATTTCTGTACCTTTTTTTTAAAACCTGTATTTTTTTCCAACCTTTTCCCAGTTTTTTTTGGGCCAAATAAAATACATACCAGGGGCAGGTGTTTCACGTCAGCCCCAATAGGTGCAGCCCCGTTCTACATCTTAAAAATTCCCCACAACCCCCGGGGTTGCATTAATAGTGCCTGCAGCAATTTTAATGCGGGGGCGCACGGGAACCTACAAAGCTACGATTTGTAGCTTCGTACGGCATTTGGAAAAGTATATCATTTTCAAAGGGTTTACCTGTTTCAGAACTGCGCCCGGAGCGTAGAATCCCGCCTGATTTATCCCCGTTTTTGCGTTCAAAAAATAAAACGCTTTCAGCCTTAAAAAAGGCTGAAATTTGGGTGCTTAACGCCAAATTTATGAAAAGTCGCCCCCAGTGTCTTTTAAACTTTTTATATAAGTGGGGAAAAAAAAGTATTTGATACCTGGCGTTTTTTCAGTTTTCCCACCTACAAAAAAAGGAGATTTCTTAATTTTTTGTGGGTTTCACTTAAAAATTGTGGAGACGAATCAAAAAAATCTTAGAAAATAACATTGTATGTTGTTTTCATGCAATAAAATAAATTAATTTTAAATAATTTTTTTAAAAACAATAAAAAAAAACGGGACTTAATATTTTGGTACAGAAACCTGTTTGCAATTCAGAGTCAGGGTTCCTGTAGTTCTTGATCAAGTTTGACACAGCAGAGGGATTTGGGGCCCACCCCCCATACGATTTTCTCCGATTTTTTAAAAGATTTTGGGGCTGTCCGGGGTAATTGGTTTCAGCTTTTCCCAAAAGATTTTTGAGGGTTTAGGTCCAATACGGCAAGGTCATTCTGGGCCCCTTAAATGTTCTTATGGAGCCACTCCTTTTTTGTTTCCTTGGAAGGGGTTTAGGTCATTGTCCTGCTGGAAGACCCAGCCCGACCCATCTTCAAGCTTTTCAGAGGGAAGGGGGTTTTTCCGAATCTTGTTACATGGTCCCATCCCCTTCCCCCCCAATAGGGCAGTTTTTTCCTTCCCCTTTGCCCTTGCAGAAAAGGCCCCCAAAATATGATGTTTCCATCCCCATCTTGCGGGCCCCGTGTTTTTGGGGGTTGTAAATTTCCCATCCTAAACCCCCTGCCCCCTTCTCCCTTGCCCTCCCCTGATTCAGATGGCCACTGGTTAACTTCAAAGGGCCCGGGAAATGGCTGCATGGCAGGGGGGACCCGGGTGCCCCGCGGATTTTAATCCTGACCCGATGTGTTCCCAAGGTAACCTTTGAGCTGTGGGCCCCCCTCATTCATCATTGCCATTCCTCCCGTGTAGTTCTGGGCCGATTCCTGACCCCCCTCAAAGGGAGATCTTGCATGGAACCCAAGACAGAGGAAGATTGACAGTCATCTTGTGTTTCTTCCATTTCCTAATAACTGCACCAACCGTTATTGCCTTCTTGCCAAGCTGCTGCCTATCGCCCTGTAGTCCATCAAAGCCTTGTGTGATTGATGATGAAGAGAGTCTTTTTTTTAAAAGGGAACAAGTTTAAAACCCCTTAAGGGGCCCCGCCCTTTTTTACCTTCCTGACACAGCCCTATTTTTAAATTGACAGTGTCAATTTATGTGAGAATAAAATTTTTGGGCACTTTTTCCTTTTTATGTGATTCAGAGATTGTTTTCTTGACCTTGTGCTTAAGTTATAAGAAATTTTTATCCATACAATCCTTGTTTGTTTGTGAAAAAATATCAAAATTTCCCTTAAAATTTGGAAAAAAATTTGCGATTTTTAAAAGTTTCAAAATTTTTGCTTCAAACAGATAAATTTTTAAACCCCAAAAAAGTTTTTTAACTAGCATTTTACCCTATTTTCCATATAGGTTGGCATCATTTTTTTAAAAAGTGGTTTTTTTTTTTTTTTTTTTTTTTTTTAAATACCATTAGAGGGGTTAGAAAAAAAAGTAGTAAAATTTTTCACCCTTTTTAAGAAAAATTTGCAATATACATTTTTTTAGGGGCCCCTCCAGTTCTTTCAGTGGCTTTGAGGGGCCCGCAAGTTTGATACCCAAAAATGCCCCCCCATTAGAAACTAGACCCCTTAAAAGTATTTACAAAAACTATTTAGGGAAATTTGATAACCCTTTTTAAAATTTCACAGAAACAAAGCCCAAAAGGAGGGTGAAATTCAAAAAATTTTACTTTTTTGCAGATTTTCAATTTTAAAAGCAAATTTAACACTGGAATTTCGGAAAAAGTGCTAGGGAAAGGGAACTTAAAATTTAATTCCCCCAGGTTTCCCCCGTTTTTTGAGATCCCATAGTGGCCCTAGTAAAAAATTTTGGCTCACCCAATAAGCCCCAAAAATAGGGGGAAACACCTACTTTTACTCGGGGTCCTCCAAATTTTCCCAAAACGATTTTTTTTAGGCGCCCATTTCAGGTTTTGGGGGCAACCCCCCAAGGTGCTAAAACTTTAATAAAAAAACCCCTAAATAGACTGATATTTTGGGAAACTAAAACCCCTTATTGAATATATTCCGGGGGCATTGGGTATTAAAAAACCCCCCAAGGGGAATCACACATTTTTTTTAGCAAGGTTTTGAAAATTTAAAAAAAATTTTTTTTTCCAAAAAATCCCGCCAATTTTACCCTTAAAAAGTTTCATAAAACCCAAAGGGCCTGGGAAAAAAAAACCCTAAAAACTTTGTTTAACAATTTTTTTCCAAGTTTTGGCCCAAAACCCTAAACGTGGGGTAAACTGGGTGTTTGGGCGCATGGCAGGGCCCTTTTAAGGGAATTAGCGCTATTTGGCTTTTGGAACGCAGAATTTTTTGGGGTTTGGGGCCCGCGCATTTTCAAAAACCCCCGAAATAGCAGGGAAAAGGCAAACCCTTTCCGAAGTCCCCCCCATTTTTTGGGTTTTAACACCCCTCAGAGATCTCATCTAGGGGTTTTTACTGTGCAAATTTTGGGGTTGCACAGGTGGGGTTTCCCTGGTTTTTTTTTTTTGGGCAATGAAAAAATAGGGGGAAAAACCCCCAGTTTCGGGCATTGTTTTTTTTAAATTTCAAATTTTTCAAACATTTGGGCCCGGGAGTTTTAAATGATGTGATAACTTTTCTAAAAGGGGGCGGTACAAAACAAAGATATAGATTTTAAAATAGATTTTTTCTGTTTTTTTACTTTTTCACAGGAGAATTAATCTATAAAAAAATTGCGTTTTTAGTTTTCCTTTTCTGACAGCCATAATTTTTTTATTTTGGGTGTTTTTCAGAAACTGGTAAAAAGGGGTTTTTTTTGCGGGATGAGTTTAAGTTTTTTTTTGGGACCATTAAGGGGTGCAAAATGATGCCCATTTTTACTTTTTTTTAAGGTTTTTTGAGAAAGTTTTGAAAAATTCAGCAAAACTTGGGAGTGATTTTTTTATTTTTTTTTTTAAAAGCGGTCCCCTGTCGGGGTTTTTTGACATGGTTTCGTTTCTCAGCAGGGTCAAAAAGTTTTCAACCCCATAACCATTTTTTATAAATTTTTTTTTGTTTTTTCCGCCCTTTTATGCAATAAAAAAAAAAAAAAAAAACTTTTTTTCAACCAAAGGAAAAAAACGTTTTTTTTGGGATCGCCAAGTCTGAGAGGGCCCTAACTTTTTAAAAATTTTTTTGTGTTGGAGCTGGTTTTGGGACCCTTTTTTTTTGCAAAAATGAGTTTCATTTTTATTAGTATAAAATTTTTTGGGGGGACAAGGCTTTTAGGGGTCGCTTTAAAAACCATTTTTTTTGGAAAGGGCCAAATGAAAGGGAAAAAACTGCAATCCCAGTTTGTGTTTTTTATTTTTTTTTTTTAACAGGGCTCACCGTGCATATCCTTGATAAGGGTTTGCTTTACTCTTTTGGGGTTTCTACAATTATGGGATAAAACCCCAATTTATATAGTTTTTTTTTATGTTGAGCACTTAAAAAAAAAAATTTTTTTTATGTGTAAAACAATAATTTTTTGCTTTTGCTACTTCGAGAAAACTATACATTTTTTTTTTTTTCCGATTTCAGATTTGTATAAGGAATTTTTTTTTTTCGGGATAAAAGACGTTTTAATTTGGTTTTCAAAACTTTTGGCGTTTCTAGGAGTTTTTTTATCGCTTTTTTTTTCCATTTTAAAATTTGCTGCGGGGGTGAACAAAAAAACCCTTTAAATTTTTGTGATTGTTTTTTTTTTTTTTTTTTTTTTTTTTTTTTTTTTTTTTTACGGCGTTTACGTACGGGGTTTAAAATTTAAATGACAATTTATTTGGGCAGGGTTATTACCCGCGGCCCTTTCCAAATAAGGGAAATTTATTTTTTTTTTGATTTTTTTGGGGGATTTGGGGTTTGTAAAGGGGAAAAGGGGGGGTTTTTAAAGGAAATTTTTATTTTTTTTTTTCGTGTTTGTGTTTTTCTTTTTTTTTTTTCACTTTTTTTTACTTTTTTTTACTTTTTCCCCATTTTTTAATTTTTTAATTTTCCCCCCAAAGGGATTTTAAAGAGAGATCTTTAGATCTCTCATTCAATAGGAAACAGTGCATAAATTGTTTCTATGACTGGTTCCTTGACAATGTCAGTCACGATGCCGGGCCCCGCCCCCAGGGCACGGGGGCCCGGGGATCGTGACGTTTACAGACAACCCGGAAGGCATTCTCTGCCCCCCCGTGGGGGTTGTAGGAAAGGGAGGAAACGCCCCGGAAAGCCCGATTTCCCTGCGCTCTCCGGCCGAAAAAGACGCAGGAAAGGGGCGATCTCCTCCTGCGTCTCCCTTTGTTTAAAAGCGACCCCATCGGGCCCGGGTAAATTAAAGGGGTTAACATTTCCCCCCCCCGGAAACGAACCCCGGGGTAGGGGCCCCACGCCCGCGGGGTGGGCAGCTGTAATAAAAGCTGACAAACCCGCGCCCGATCCGCGGCCCCAACCCTTTCTTTAGAGTTCGCGCGATCCTCAGGGGCTATCCCTAGGCCATTTCGTTAACCCCCAAACGACCTGGGACGTTTTTGGATAAGTCTAAGGTCGTTTTAAAGGGGGTTTAAAAAATTTGCAAATAAAAAACCTAAAGGGGTGCAAAATAGGGGGGCTTCTTAAAGGGCAAATTAACAAGGGCTGTGGAGCCAGAATTTTTTCTGGTTGGTAGGTGATCAAATACTTATTTCATGCAATAAAATGGCAATTATTTAAAAATCATACAATGTGATTTTTTTTAAGGCCATGTTCACACGGCTTAAAATGGGCCGTATTTCGGTCCGTAATTACGCGCCGAAGTGCGCCAATTACCGGCGAAAACGGCCCATTCATTATGGTAATTCACAGTTCTCCTAGAGAACTTTGGATTACGTCTCCTCTCCACCGCCGGCGAATCCGCCCGGGGGGAGATAATTCACATGTCACTTTCTAGCGGCGTATACGCGCCCGATAGCAGTGATTGTCTATGGGCCGGCGAAGGTGCCGGCCCCCCACGCTCGCTCCCCCGCTCCCGCCCGCCCCCGTCCACACGGCGTAATTGCGGGGCGTAATTACGTCCCGCAATTAAGCCGTGTGAACATGGCCTTAGATTGCGTCTCTCACAGTTGCAGTTTACCTATGATAAAAATGATACACCTCTCCATTCTTTATAGGTGGGAAAATTTGCAAAATCGCCAGTGTATCAAATACTTATTTTACCCCGTGGATTTGTGTGTATGTATGTGTGTATGTGTGTAATTATTTTTTTTTTTTTTTAATATTATATAATAATATTTTACTGTTCTATTCATGCTATCAGTATAATTTGGCCCAAAATATTTACTACCTAGTCCCTTCTCACATGCTTACAGGATTTTTCTTTACTTAGGGAATTTTTGTACCTTCTTATGTTATCATTCATGATAGTATTTTATTTTGTCTTCTGTTTATTTGATTGTGTACGCTGATTGATGTAAATTTGGCTCGAGTGGCCTTTTGGCATAGATGGAGCAGGTGTGTATGTGTCCTATACTGTAGCTAAGGCGCAGTCCATCACAGCACAATGAGGTCATTGTTTAACGCCAGCATTCCTCCAAAGACGAGATACTTTAAGCAGTGAGCATGACATCTGGGAAATGGATCCCAGGTGAGGGATTGGAGCCATGTTGTTCAAAGACAAGGCTCTGCATCTGCTTGTCCTATTTATTTAGTGTGCATTGGCTCTTTTCAGTGCCTTCCAAAAATGTGATGAAATGTATTGTCACTCAGTATTTAATGTACAAAGACTTAAAAAAAAAAATAAAAAAAAATCCCGCTCTCTTCCTTCGGTAATAAAGAGCATTCAGTCATACCTTTGGTACATATAGTATAATTGTTCCTACCTGTACATGGACACTTTTGGAGACGTTTTGTTTATTGCATGTATGTATTTTACATTAAAACCTTCTGAAAATTGGTTTTAAAGGGGTTATCACTTTTTGCAGTGTACTTTCATTACATTTTTGTGTACTTGCCAGTCTACATTAGCTGTTTGATAGAAATCTCAGTGTGTCTCTGCACACAGGAAACATCTGTGTTAAGCCCAGGAGATCAGGTGACCGAAGGATACCAGCATTGGTATCCATTTCCCTTTGGTGCTACCTCCCAATGCTTCCAACATAAGTTAGGAGACAGGAGGCCTGCACTGAGAGGAAGAGGTTGATAGACAAGCGCAGCAAAGGATCATAGGACTTTGGGTATATTTACACAGTGTCTTTGAATAAGTTTTTGGATATGTTTTTGATCCGATAAATGCCTTCAAATGTGCTGCGTAAAACACATCCAACATACAGGTGTGTGTGGTTGGATGCGTTTTTGCTGCAGCAGAAACGTACCCTACAGTTTTAAATAGGGTGTCTACTGTGTAAAACGGATCAAGAATTGACATGACAATTCTTTGAACGGATCAGAAAGACACATGTAAAACACGCATCGGTGTTCAGACGTCTAAATGGCATTGAAATCAATGTAAATCACACTGCACGTTGTTAGATGCGTGTTTGGGTCCATTATGGGTCCGAAGCACGGATCCAAACACGCATCTAAAAAACGCTGTGTGAACATCCCTTTACAGAGTAAAGAGAAAACTTTATAAACCGGAAATGCTGTTCATTGTCTGCAGAGAAAGGAGGCTACATACAGCACAGGAAAAGTAAAAAAAAAAAAAAAAAAATACCACGGAATCTATCACAGGTTTCACATCCTAGAAATAAATGGAGACTTGAGCAAGCCTTTTAAGATTTTTTTTTTTCCTGCTTTTTCCAGACAGTCCCTTTTTTTTTTCAAGGGTTATTCTGAAACTTTCAAAAAAGTCAGGACTCCCTTACTGGAGTACAGCATAATGAATTCCGTTAATTGTGTTTTAGCAATCTGCATTTGCATTAGAATTTCGCATGAAGTGTAAAGAATAAAAAAATTCTTGTGATCCTGTATGTTGTCCTCTTTTAAAGGGAATATGTCGCCAATTATTTTTTTTTTACTTATTAAATCAAGCCCCTGATCCATATTCTTTTCCTCTCAGTCATTTTTATTTCTGATTGTAGATTTCTCTATTTCGGCCGTCTATATATGATTGTGGGGAAGACATTCTTGCTTTCACTGCTTTAACAGCAGTCGGAGAGATACTTTACAGCAGCTTCATGCACATAGCATTCTTAAGACAGATTCTGTCCCATAGACTTGTATAGGAGAGTTTTCACTGTGAAGGGAGGGGAGAGGGGGAGCCGTGACCTCTCCTCTTGTGACTGGTGGATTCTGTGTTATCTGTACACAATGGTGTCTCCTTTCAGTTTGACCCTGCTGTTACTGATAATGAGCAAACTGCTGAAAAGCTCTCTACAACAGAACAGGATATGTGTGAAAACAGACAGATTATTAGGCTTACGTGGCCAAAAAAAACATAACCAAAAATTCCTAAAAAATGTGTTTAACATAAAATGTGAGTTAAACAATAAGTCATTTTTGATGACACATTCCCTTTAAGTTATTTAATTTCTGTTCAGACTTTTTGATGCTTCTTGTTTCTGGGACAGATGGATAACAATAAACATGGCTACAATCCATGTTCTAGCATATTAGCTTTAATTCGACCTACGGTATTTTATTAGTGCATGTAGATCTTCTTCTTTCTTTTTTTTTTTTTCTCCATGTTACCTGCAAAGTATATAGTTCTTTAATAGAGTGTTGGGTCACCATGGCCTCGCACACCCATTTATCCCGTACCTCAGTGTGGAATGGGCAGGGAGATGCCAGCGAATGACATTGCCAGCCTCTTCCTGTCTACTTCACACATGACGCTGTGCTAATGTTAGATGTCCGCACACATCCTGGAGGAGGTTTCTGACTATTGCTCTCCCATTTCCTTTGGCGGAAAAGCGATAGTTGTAGGTTATATTGAAATAACTTGCCAAGACTACCATCATAATAGTCTACCTTGCTTGCAACCATTAGCCTGAAACATAACATATACATAACTGTTGGTGTTATGTCTGTAGACTTCTCCCTGAAAAATGCAAAATTTAAAAACTGGTTGGTTATGTGTGTGGGCCATTTTTAAGAGGAAAAATTTAAACCACTCCCTTAAACACTTAAGGAAATGTTCACACGGTTTAAAAAATGGGCCTTTATTTGGGTTTCCTTTAATTACGCCCCAAAAGTGCCCCAAAATTTAAAGGGCCGAAAAGGGGGCCCATTCATTACGGTAATCCAAGTTCTCATAGAAAAACTATGGATTAGGGTCCCCTTCCCCCCCCCAGCAAAAACCCGGGGGCGGGGAGATTTTTGACATGTAAATTTAATAGCGGGTTTAGGGCCCCTCTGGCAATTCAAGTCAAGGGGCCCGGGGGAAGTCCCGGGCCCCCCCGCTAAATCCCCCGCTCCTCCCCCCGTCCACACGGCTTTAATTGCGGGGCGAAAATTCCCGGTCCGTTTTTAAAAGCCGTGTAAAATTCCCAAAGGTTTTGATTTTGGGCATTGGAAAAAAACTAAATAAAAAACCAATTTTTAAACGGTTCTTTAAAACGGGAAGGGTTTTTGCCCAGTGTCAAAAACAGCTAAAAAAATTATTTTTTTGGCAGGGTTTTTTTTTTTCCAAAATTTGAAAGCTTTTTCTATTTGGCTGGGGGATTTCTGCAAAAAAAAAACGCGCTAATAAACTTCCAGCATTTTTAATATTCAAAGGGGCCCCCTTTGTTTTAAAAACCGGTCTGGGTCTAAAATTCACTTTGTTTCCTTAGAAAACCCAATTTGCGTTTTTTTTTGGCTTTCATTTTTCCGGAGCATATATGAAAGGAGGGGTGTTTGTTTGGGGGTTGCTGTGGGCAAAAAAAGTGCTTTTTTTTAAAACCTGGGCCATGTTCTTAATGTGGCCCAAAGGTTTTATTTTCCACACGGTGTTTTTGGGCCTTTTTTTAAATCCGAAAAACGCACCCAAAATCACTGTTTTGAATCCCCCCCAAACACGAAAGGTGCGTGTTTGGTGCTTTTTGGTGCAGCAGGAGTGCCCCTATATTTTAAAAAATTAGGGTTTTTTGTTGCTTTCTTTCGGATCAAAAATTTGGGACATGTAAAATTCTTTGAAGGGATCTGAAAAAAACATGTAAACGCCCCATCGGAAATTCGGATGTCGGGAACCCCAGTGTTTTGTTTTACATTAAAAAGCGATGAAAAATAAAAATCCCACTTTTGATGCTGTTTGGGCCCGGAAACATAGATTCAAACGCGCCCTAAAAAACTTTTTTTAAAACACGGGTAAACCCACCCCCCTGTGATCTTTCCCCTATATTTAAAATTTCTGCCCGGCTCAGTAGTTTTTTACGTTACCAAAAAACCCAACCCAGCAGCAAAAAAAAAGGGCAAAAAAAAAAAAATTCTAGGGGAGCTACAGGCATTTTTTTTAAAAGGTCTAGGGGGCCCTGTTTCATTTTTTTTTTTTTTTTTGTTTTTTTTTTCGGAGGTTTTAGAAAATAAAAAAATGCTGAAAAAACGATAAAAATGTGGCAGTGGAGACACAGCCCTATGACTGGTTTATCTCCAGTTTAAACACATAAACATTAAAATTTCTTAAAAAAACCGGTGGGTTTGGCTGACTTTTATTTCCTGCATGTTCCAAGCTGGCCATGTGCATATTGAAACACAAAAAAAAAATTTCCTAAATCATTTCAGCATCCTGTCCCTTTTTATGTGTTCTCCTCAAGGAAAAAAAAAATAGACCCACCAGCTAAATGTCCTTGAGGTGTATGTCTGCTATTATTTCATATAACAATTTGGTCCTTTCTTAGTTGGATCTGTATTTAAAGAGCTGGGTAAGCGCTTCCTAGCATTCTAGAAGTACAGCAATACATTCCACAGCTTGTGACTTTGTTGGATGAGAACATAGTTTGGTAGTTTGGTGGATGTTCCTCTAAATACCCGTTTGTAGAGGGACACGAAAAATTTGCTTTTGAGCCGAAACCCGGGAAAGTTTTGCGGATCCCTATCGTTATTGTTCTAGCCCTTTGATGCCCATTCAAAATACATTTTACTTTGAAAACATTTTAGCAAAAAAATTTTTGTGAATTTTGTAAACCCCCGGTGTTGTTTTTTAATAGGGGGGGGGGAAAGTGAAATTCCATTAAAAGAAGTTGAGCAAGAAAAAAAAACAAAAAACCTGAAGGAGTTGGAAAACACGGCCAAGTCATGGTACTGACACTGTCAGCCCTCTGTAGGAGTAAGGAAAAGGAAAAACCTTTTGTAAACCGTTTATTATTTCCCAAATACATGTTTGGGACTCCTTAAAAAAAATTTTTTTTCCTGTCTTAGGTATGTTTGGAGCTCTGCCTTATGTTTAAGTGGACCAGAGACGTTTACGGATGGTACAAGTCATGCCGTGCTCATTAACTCCTTCAAGGGAAGCTTACGCAGAACAGGTCACTTTAAAGTATACAGCACTGCCCGTTAATGTAGATAGTACCAATGCTAGTAAATACCTTTTATGACGTTTGAAAATGTTTGTTTTTCAGGTTTTAAAATTTTGTCTGCAATTTCAAACCCAGACATTTTTGCTATCTGAATAATGTTAAAACCCATTTCCCAAACTTAAAGCTTATAAGAAACAGGGGAAAACACAAGCCCGTAAATTGTCCCCCTAAATTGCTGTTAAAATTTTATTGTCTTTTTTGCTTGAAAATTTTTTTGGGAGAATGCTGCATGGTTCCAAAGTTTTTTCATTTTTGGAAAAAAAGTGAGGTTTGTTGCCCTTTTAAAGATTTTGTTCTTCGTGATTAATGTTGCTTTACCGAAAATAGCTGTGGTTTTTGAAAATGGTTAAAAAGGGTGTTTTTAGCCGATTAAGGTTTTTTTTTTTTATTATTTTTTTGTTTTTGTTTCAATTTTAAAAAAGAATTTTTTATCTACTTTTATAGAAAATACATATCAATTGCAATCTAATAATATTGTAAAGTGCTGCAGAATATGTTGGTGCTATAGAAATAGATTATTATTATTTAAAAGACTTCTTTGCTTTTTAGAATAGGGAGGGGGATAGATATGAGCAGTGTTGGCTGTTGTTTTTCTTTCCCCTTTGGGTTTTTAGCGCCAAAAAAGCAGTGGGGAAAAAAAAAAAAAAGTACCGTATAAGCCGAAACAGAGTATAAGTCCAAAGGGACCCACTTTTGCCCAAAAAACCGGGGGAAAAAACTTATTGACTCGAGTATAAAACCCAGGGTGGGAAAAGCAGCGGCTTTTGGTGAAAATTTTTAAAAAAAAAAAGAGACCCATAAAAATTTTAAAAAGGGAGTTTAATGTCCCCCAAAAGGGCCCGATAGAGGTGGGGAAGGCTGTTTAAGTCCCCCCTTTGGCTGGTTTGGAAACTATAGGGCCCCCAGGCAGGGGTATAGGCGGTAATTGCCCCCCTAGGAGGTAAAAGGTCCTCATAGGCAGGGAAAAGGCAGGTATAGGGCGTTATAGGCTGGTTTTTAGGCAGGTTTTTAGGGCCCCCTTTGGGAGGCTTATAGGCAGGTAATTGCCCCAAAAGGGAGGCTTTTAGGCAGGTTTTAGGTCCCCCTAGGGGCTATAGGAAAGGGAAGGTCCCCAGGGGAGGTATAGGGAGGTATAGGTCACCTTTTTTGGCTATAGGCAGGGGGTTTGGTCCCCTAGGAGGCTTTTGGCAGGTTTTAGGGGAGGCCCAAGGTCCCCCTTTGCAGGCTATAGGCAAAGGGATAGGGGATTTTTAAAACAAAAAAAGACACTTACCTCGAAATTTCCCCCAAACCGCCCCCGCCCCCCCCCCCCACCCCCCTGTTCCGCCTGGGGTGCTCCGCTCCCTCTTCCCGGCAAAAGGGGGTGATATCTTTAGGCCCCGCCAAAGAAAGGGGGTTAACACGCTGCCTGTGCCGGAAAAATGGCAAACCCGGGAGCCCGGCGCTTCTGCACCGCGTGGGTTTCTCTTTCCGCATGTGCTCTGGGGGAGTGGATACAGGGGAAAAGATAAAGGGGGGAAAAGATACAGGGGAAGAGATGTTGGCAGCGCCTGGGCCCCCGCAGTGCCGGACGCTGTGAGTGACTCGGGGGTTCAGTATATTTCGCTCCCCCGAGGGGTCACATATAGTAAAGGTCCCTGGGCGGGCAGGGCCATCGCAGTGTGCCGACAGTGACTCGAGTATAAGCCGAGGGGGGATTTTTCAGCACATTTTTTGTGCTGAAAAACTCGGCTTATACTCAAGTATATACGGTATTTGATACACTGATTTTGCAAGGTTTCCCACCTACAAAGAATGGAGAGGTAATTTTTATCGTATGTACACCTCAACTGTGAAGAGACAGAATCTAAAAAAAAAAAATCCTGAAAATCATTGTATGATTTTTAAATAATTTTCATTTTATTGCATTAAATAAGTATTTTATCCAATAGAAAAACAGGACTTAATCTTTGGTACAGAAACCTTTGCAATTACAGAAGTCAGACATCTCCTGTAGTTCTTGACCAAGTTTGCACACACTGCAGCAGGGATTTTGTCCCACTCCTCCAGATTTTTCGGGGCGGTCGCTGGGCTACATTGAGTCCCCCACCCCCCCAAAGATTTTCCATTGGGTCCAGGTCTGGAGGCTGGGTAGGCCATTCCAGTACCTTGAAATGCTTCTTACAGATCTACTCCTTAGTTGACCTGGTTGTGTGTTTCAGGTCATTGTCCTGCTGAAAGACCCTGCCACAAATCCTCTTTAATGCTCTTACTGAGGGAAGGAGGTTGTTGGCCACAATCTCGCTATACATGGCTCCATTCATCCTACCTTTAATACAATGCAGTCGTCCTATCCCTTTTGCAGAAAAGCACCCCCAAAGTGTGATGTTAACACCCCCATGCTTCACAGTTGGGACGGTGTTCTTGTGGTTGTATTCCTCCTTCTTCCTAAAAAGGAGGGCTCCTTAAAGAAAAACTGACAGGTCTGCGAGAGCCAGAATTCTTACTGGCTGGTAGGTGATCTAATACTTATTTCATGCAATCAAATGCAAAATAATTATATAAAAATCATAGAATGTGATTTTCTGGATTGTTTTTAGACTGTCTCTCACAGTTGAAGTGTACCTACAATAAAAAATACAGACCTCTCCATTCTTTGTAGGTGGAAAAACTTGCCAGATCGCCAGTGTATCAAATACTTTTTTTTCCCCCCCACTGTATTCTGCAGTGCTGTACAGAGATTGTCACTATATATATCAGTTACTGCCCTCATTGTGGCTTGAATGTAAATCCCTGATCTCCAACGTCTATCCTGAGGCCAAGTCTGCAGGAGCCTACTAACATATGAGTGTATTTGTGGAGCATGAGAGGACACCAGAGTACCTGGAGGAAACTAGCGCAAACATTAGGAGAATATAACTGCTTCTGCTTTTTTTCTTTAACCGTGCCATGATCGGTATGACAGATCTGCTTCCAAATGGATTCCATTGATTTATGGAGTTGTTTATCAGCTGGGGGTTCTGGTGTTGGTGACAACAAGTATAACATAATTTTTTTTTCTGTCACATACACTAGCACCTTGTCTGAATTGGCACAAATGGTTATGTTAACATAACTTTAAAAAAAAAAAAAAGCACAATAGTAAAATATGTAGTTTCTTTGTGACATAACAGTATTCAAAGGGGGGAAAAACATAGTAAAACAAAAACAAAGTAAAACTTCCCTGTAGGGATACAGATGATGAAAAACTGTAAATCAACAGGGTAATTACTGACCTTTTAATCCGAAGACCAGGTTCACATGGTGCAGTTTATGATGCAGAATCATTTCTGCTTTACTGGGCCAAATGAAATGCGGCATTTTTTTTTATTTTTATAATGGTGCCCGAATGAAGCTGATGAGACGCTTTCTGCTGAAGCCGGTCGCATAAGTGGTACATGGTGGTTTTTATGCAGTGCTACCTCAGGAGAAATTTAAGCATTACACACGTTTTAAATAAATCCCATTTCTATCCATGTAATGCAATGACCTATCAGTTCTTCCGGAACAATATACTGGTTTTTGTGGCCAATGTCCAATTTGTCTAATTAATTAAGGATCTTGTCTGAGGGCCCCATCTGTTAGGCTATGTTCACACGGTGTATTTGCAGGGTTAATTACGCCCCGCTAATTACGCCGTGTGGACGGGGGAGGGGCGGGGAGCGGGGGGGAGTGAGCGGGGGGCCGGCACTTGCCGGCCCATAGACAATCACTGCTAGCGGGCGTATACGCCGCTAGATAGTGACATGTCAATTATCTCCCCCGGGCTCGGGGGGGGAGGAGACGTAATCCTTTTTCTCTTGGAATGTTTCCGATGGGGCAGTTTTTGGCCCGTAATTGGCGCGTAATTAGGGGACCGAAATAGGCCTTTTAGCCGTGTGAACTTGGCCTTAGGGTGCTTTCACCGTGCAGTTTTGGGGGTTTTTTTTGGATGGTTTTTGTGCAACATGTTAGCATTAATTGTTGTGCCTTCCTGAAAAACCAACAAAAAAACGCACCAAAAAACGCAGTTAAAAGCCCCTTAAAAGGGACTTTTGAAATCAAGTTTTCTTATGAAAGCTGCCTGGATGACTGTCTAGCGTTTTTGATGTTGTATTTTTATTTTTTTTTATTCGCATAGCATATGTTTTTGACCCTTTTTTTGCTGTTCATGTATTTATATATGGTACTGTATAAGTTGTTTTCAGCTCTAAAGCTATGTGCAGACGGCTTATTCACGCCGTATTTGCGGGACGGATTTCGCCCGCAATTACGGCGTGTGCACGGGGGCGGGGGGCTGGCAGCTCGCCGGCCCCATAGACAGCCATTATCCACGGCGCGTATCCCGCCGGGATAATGTGCATGTCGCTTTCTCCCCGCTCGCCATATTTAGCGAGCGGGGAGAGGAGATGGAATCCATAGTTCTCTATGAGAACTGTGGATTACCATAATGACAGGGAAGGATTTCAGCCGTATTTGCGCGCAGTACGGCGCACAATACAGACTGAAATCCGTCCCAAAATCAGCTGTGTGAACAAAGCCTAAGGAGCCATTTCCTTTTAATTGGCTTTCACAAAAATATTGACACACTTTTTTTCTTTTTGCATTATTTTAATTGAACTGAATTTTTTTTTAAAAAAAAATTTACTATATATATATTTTTATATATAATATAAAATATAAAATACATATATATATATATATATATATATATAGTGGGAACTGAATTGAGTTGTCTGCTGTAGACCACCCCTTTCCATTAGGGGCAGCAAAGGCTGGTGCTATGGTCCGACCATCCTTGTATAGCCATTACAAAGAGAAAGATGCTGAATTAAATAGGAGCCATGTCATGCTGCACTTTTTTTTGCAATTGCCCTGGAGGTCCAGGAAGATGGTCGAGTGGGGATCTAAAGCAGACACTCTGTCCCCTTTTTTTTTCTCATTATAGCCCATAACTACCTTACTTTTTGAAATGATGCAATGTTAACACTTGCTGTGTCTCTAACTCTTGCTGGAGATAACAAAGCTTATTTTTCCCCCACTTTTATAATGTAGATTTACTTGCTGACAATTACAGATCTGCAGCTCGCTCTACTAAAGGAATGTCTTTTGCTATCGGTGACAGTCCTGTGGTTTTTCCGTGAAGTTTGAATGTCTGGATTAGGTCACTTAGCTCCTTTATAGTTAGAACCAGCCACAACTTGTACTGCAGTGACACACATCTGCTGACTCGATGGATCAGCGCTTTAAGCTTGAGGCTGACTGGTGGGC
>JAODAL010041936.1:0-35358 GCA_025379985.1 Phyllomedusa bahiana
TTTTTGTGGCCCCCATAAAAAAAGCTCTATTAAGGTAAATGGAAGTTTATTATATTTTGGTCACTTTTCCCTAGGTGCCCCCAACTGAACCCTTTGTTACTCTGTCAGGTCTATTACAATTTAACTAAAAGGGGCCTTTCCTAGTCGGTTCCTGCAATTTGGGAAAGGTAATTTACTTTAGTTATAAGACAAAAACCTTTTTCCCCTTTGTGGAGCAAGTTTAGTTCCCCCGTTTAGTCTGGGTATTAAAGTCCCCCCAGAAGACAACCTCTTTCTGATTAGATCTTCATCTTTTCCTAAGGAAACATATCTTCTATGGGTTCTGTTTATTTGGAGCCTATAGCAGACCCCTATTAAAATTTTAATTACTGTTACTTTCCCCCCATGTATTTTTCCCATAGTGATTCCCCCGTTCACTCCCTGTACCTATATCTTCCCCGCAGTGTTTGGCTTCAGAAGGTTTAAAACCCCCAGTCGTAGCTTCTCCAGCATGTCTCAGTTATCCCCCTATGTCAATTTTTTTCTTCTGCAATTAAATACTTCTAGTTCATTTATTTTTTGGTCAGACCCCTGGGCAGGGGTCAGCATGCAATTTAGAGATTTTCCATTTTTTTTCCTTTCCCCCTATTCTTTTTAACTATTTCTACCCTTCCTCCCCCCCACCCCTGATTTATTACAAATTCCCAAACCCCTTATCTTTTCCACTTGACGCTATATTGTAATTTCCCTCCCCCCCATCCCTAGTTTAAAATTTCCCCCAGCTTCCAGCCATTTTGTCCCCCAATACAGCTGCCCCTCCCCCAATAGGTGCAGCCCGTCCCTTGCTAGGCCTGTACCAAGCAGAAGTCGCCCAGTTCTCCAAAAAAAACCCCAAAACCCTCTTCCCAACACCAATTTTTTTAGCCCCTTATTCACCTCCTAAACTCCCTCTGCCTCTCTGGTGTGGCCCTGGAACAGGTAATATTTCTGAAAATATTAAACCGGGGGTCCTTGCCTTTAGCTTTTTGCCTAAGTCCCTGAAATCATTTTTAAGGACACTCCACCTACCTCTAACTTTGTCATTGGTGCCAATGTGGACCATGACAGCTGGGTTCTCACCATCCCCACCCAGCAATCTGTCAGCCCGATCCGCGATATGTCGAACCCGGGCCCCAGGTAAACAACATACTAATCTATTATCGACTATCGGATATCTTATTGATAATTGCCGATATCGACTATCGACCCGATGACGATAGTCAACGTAATCGCTCATCACTACACCTGACCACAGAAGCCACTGACAATAGTGGTCATGCATCAACCTCAGGAGAGGAAGTAAACAGTGGACAGTGGATAGTATAATGGTCAGTAGAATTTTATTTTTAATCATGTAGTCTATTTTTTGTATTTTTAAAATGGAATACCCCTTTCAGATTAGGTGATGCAGTGATGCTGAAGGGTTTCAATTACGTGCTGCATTTTACCATATAAATTTATTTAACTCCTTCAGCAAACTAACTATGCATTAACTGCTCTCTGTTAACTTGGACAAAAACTTCTGAAATACAGTAACAAGTAGGCTTGCAGACCCTGGCAAAAGGATCAGCCAAGTATTCCACAACCCATGTAAAATAGACATTTCTAGAACTTCACATAAATTACTTACTATAAAAGTTGGTAATAAGAAAATCTTCTTAAGGCTCTAGATAAACAAAAAGCAAAATAAAACAACAATATCCATATATGTTATTTGCTTTTTACACCACAAATTGAGACAGCGCTATTCTTACTCTTTGTAACAAGCCGAGCTTTGGTTCATTCCCATGGCCTCCGCCATGGACAGTTACCTACAGTGCCTTGCAAAAGTATTCAGCCCCCTTGAACTTTTCAACCTTTTACCACATTTCAGGATTGAAACATAAAGATATAAAATAAAAATTTTTTCGTGTAGAATCAACAAGTGGGACACAATTGTGAAGTGGAACGAAATTTATTGGATAATTTTAAATTTTGTAAAACATAAAAAAATAAAAAGTGGGGCGTGCAAAATTATTCGGCCCCCTTAAGTTAATACTTTGTAGTGCACCTTTTGCTGCGAATACAGCTGCAAGTGGCTTAGGGTATGTCTCTATCAGTTTTGCACATTGAGAGACTGAAATTCTTGCCCATTCTTCCTTGGAAAACAGCTCGGGCTCAGTGAGGTTGGGTGGAGAGCGTTTTTGTACAGCAGTTTTTAGCTCTTTCCAAAGATTCTCGATTGGATTCAGGTCTGGTCTTTGACTTGGCCATTCTAACACCTGGAAACATTTATTTATGAACCATTCCATTGTAGATTTTGCTTTATGTTTGGGATCATTGTCTTGTTGGAAGATAAATCTCTGTCCCAGTCTCAGGTCTTTTTCAGACTCCAACAGGTTTTCTTCCAGAATGGTCCTGTATTTGGCTCCATCCATCTTCCCATCAATTTTAACCATCTTCCCTGTCCCAGCTAAAAAAAAACAAGCAGGCCCAAACCATGATGCTGCCACCACCATGTTTGACAGTGGGGATGGTGTGTTCAGGATGATGAGCTGTGTTGCTTTTATGCCAAACATATCGTTTTGCATTGTGGCCAAAAAGTTTGATTTTGATTTCATCTGACCAGAGAACCTTCTTCCACATGTTTGGTGTCTCCCAGGTTGCTTGTGACAAACTTTAAACAAGACTTTTTATTGATATGTTTGAGAAATGGCTTTCTTCTTGCCACTCTTCCATAAAGGCCAGATTTGAACAGTGTACGATTGATTGTTGTCTTATGGACAGACTCTCCCATCTCAGCAGTAAATCTCTGCAGTTCATCCAGAGTGTTTATGGGCCTCTTGGCTGCATCTCTGATCATTCTTTTCCTTGTTTGAGATGAAAGTTTAGAGGGACAGCAGGGTCTTGGTAAATTTGCAGTAGTCTGATACTCCTTCCATTTCAATATGCTCGCTTGCACAGTGCTCCTTGGGATGTTTAAAGTTTGGGAAATCTTTTTGTATTCAACTCTGGCTTTAAACTTCTCCACAACAGTATCACGGACATGCCTGGTGTGTTCCTTGGTCTTCATGATGCTCTCTGCACATTAAACAGAAACCTGAGACTATAACAGAGCAGGTGCATTTATATGGAGACCTGATTACACACAGGTGGATTATATTTATCATCATAAGTCATTTAGGACAACATTGGATCATTCAGAGATCCTCACTGAATTTCTAGAGTGAGTTTTCTGTAATGAAAGTAAAGGGGCTGAATAATATTGCATGCCCCACTTTTCAGTTTTTAATTTTTTACAAAAGTTTAAAATATCCAATGCATTTCGTTCCACTTCACAATTGTGTCCCACTTGTGTTGATTCTTCACTAATTTTTTTTATGTCTTTATGTTTGAAACCTAATATGTGGCAAAAGGTTAAAAAGTTCAAGGGGACCGAATACTTACGCAAGGCACTGTATTAACCTCTGTGAGCAGCTCTTGCCCCCCCCCCTCCTCCCCACAGTTCCTGCTCCAGCAGCCGGTCTGTTCTTCCATGATTTCTCTATAGGGCACATGCATTGGTCCTCCTTGGTGTAAAGGGCCAGTGTGATCCTCTATTCTACTCCCCTGCTTATCACAGGCTACCTGAGGCTACATAAAGGGACTCCGCTCCCTCCTCAGGGCCTGGTTATTGATGTTGTTTCCTATAGTGTAACCTAGAGTGATTTCTGATGTATTAATTCCCAGTTTCTAATTTCTGCTTATGTCCTGATCCTGCCACCTGTCTTTTTTCTACTGTCATCTTTTGCTTGTCTGTGACCACAAAATAACTTCACCTGCTTTGACATACACATTGACTCACCACGATTCTTGTTTGCTCTTCCAGTAACATGACATCAGCTGTCACCTCCGGTGAGTACATTAAACACAATCTCCTTAAATTCTCTGCATGCACCTAGTTGGTCTTCGTGAACCTACCAATCCTCACATATCTCTACATATTCGGCAATGACCAAACTAACTTTTGTTACATTTTTTTAATCATTTATGTGATATTTAACAAACAGGCAATGTCTTAAAGTACATAGACAAGAAGTTGCAATACTTATCGCATAGTTGCATAGTCCATCTTTTAAATGTCCTAAAACATTAGGAGAGGAATAGCTGGAGGCTCGGAGCTGTCTGCAGACCTGTGTGACGTTTTGAAGACTAAGCTTCTTTTTCAAGCATGCACAGTAAGGTGAGTATACTACTTAAATACTTTTCTATAAAACCTTTGGTGACTACGACAAAGGTAGTGACCCGGGATTTGTCCCTGCAGCAAAATCAAGATCCCTTTACACCATGGGGCTCCTAGATGTGGATCTATGCAACAATCAAAAAGCTTTTTTGAACCCACCTACCATATTCAGTGAGTTCTTACACTCTTAATTTTGAAAAATACTAGGTTCAAAACAATCACATAATACAGATTTTAGATTTGCATATAATATTTGTTACCAAAATTACTGCATCAGAAACTTAGAGTACAGTCCAAGTAGTTATAAAAGAAGAGTTTATTCAAAATTAGAACATCTGGAGATAAAAATGTAACAATAGCAATTCATATAAGGAACAATTAAACAGCCAAAGTTTTAATATTGTAAGATCCAACAGTATGTACAAAAGTGTCTCACAGCACTTTATACATGTGTCCTGTTCTACGTCAAAAGTGGTCTCAGCCATGCCACTTTGAAACAGGTATGGATTTGTATGATAGTTATGTGCCAAAGTTTTGTGCAATCGTACAGTTCTGGCGCGACACGTCCCCACAAACTTGACAAATTCAGTGTGGTGTCTGGTGCAAAATGCACCAAGTTTGGGTGTACAACTGTTGGAGTGCAGGCACAAGCTGTTGTTAGAGCTTGCCATTATTTGTAATTGATTATCATTCATTATATTATGTTATGTTACGGGTGTCCCTGCGGGTGCCGGGTTCTTCTTTGTGGAGAAGAAGGATGGGTCCCTGCGACCGTGCATTGACTACCGCGGCTTAAATAAGATCACCATTAAGAACCGGTATCCATTACCACTGATTACTGAACTTTTTGACCGTCTCCGAGAAGCTAAAGTCTTTTCCAAGCTAGACCTACAACCTCATTCGGATCCTAGAAGGTGATGAGTGGAAGACCGCCTTCAATACTCGTGATGGGCACTTCGAGTATCTTGTGATGCCTTTCGGCCTATGCAACGCCCCAGCAGTCTTCCAGGAGTTTGTTAATGACATTTTCAGGGATCTCCTGTATGTATGCATAGTTGTCTACTTGGACGACATCCTGGTATTTTCACCTAATCTGGAGGCCCACCAGTCACATGTACGCCAGGTCCTGAAACGCCTCTACGCCAAACTGGAAAAGTGCCAATTCCACAGAACCAGCCTCCCGTTCCTCGGGTACATAATCTTGGACAAGGGTCTGCAGATGGACCCCGCTAAACTGTCGTCCGTCCTCCAGTGGCCTCGACCTGTCGGTCTTCGGGCCATCCAACTTTTTTGGGGGTTTGCGAACTATTAAAGGCAATTCATCCCTCATTTCTCAACGTTGGTCGCTCCTATTGTGGCCCTAACCAGGATACTTGCCAACCCCAGACTTTGGCCGCCAGCCGCCAAAGAGGCCTTCTCCAAATTAAAGGCCGCCTTCGCTTCAACACTGGTTCTATCCCGTCCGGATACTGAGTGCCCTTTCTTCCTTTAGGTCGACGCCTCTTCCATGGGCACAGGAGCAGTTCTCACCCAGAAGAGCCCTAAGGTCAAGATTTGGACCTGCGGGTTTTTCTCTAAAACCTTTTCACCTGCTGAGAGAAACTATACCATCGGTGATCGGGAGTTACTGGCCATTAAGCTTGCCTTGGAGGAATGGCGCCACCTCCTGGAGGGTGCTCGACATCCCATCAACATCTTCACCGATCACAAGTACCTCCTTTACCTCCAAACAGCGCAGCAGCTGAACCCGCACCAAGCCAGGTGGTCACTGTTTTTTTTCATGTTTCAATTTTGTTATACACTTTCGACCAGCAGAGAGGAATGTCAAAGCTGATGCCCTGTCTCGCGCCTCCGATATTAGTGGAGAAGAGGAGGCGAAGCCTCACTATATTGTACCCCCAGAACGTCTGATATCCGTGGCTCCCGCAAATCTCCAGCGCGCACCTCCGGGTAAGACGTATGTGCGCCCTGCACTCCGGAAGAGGTTGCTGAACTGGGGACATTGTTCCCGAATTGCCGGACACCCAGGGGTTCGAAGGTCGTCCTCTCTGATTTCCCGTTTTTACTGGTGGGCAGATCTAGCCAAGGACGTGAAGGAATTCGTTGAGGCGTGTACTACTTGTGCTCGCAACAAGTCCCCGCGCACCAAAGCGGGTCTGCTGCAGCCTCTGCCCGTTCCTAACAGTCCTTGGGTCCACATTGCCATAGACTTCATCACCGATCTGCCTTCCTCTGACGGTTATATGGTTATCTGGGTGGCCACTGACCGTTTTTCAAAAATGGCACACTTCATTCCCTTGCCCGGTCTCCCTTCTGCTCCTCGACTTGCCCAGCTATTTTTTAAACATATCTTCCGTCTACATGGACTCCCCCTCCACATTGGGGAGTACAATTTGTCTCAAGATTTTGGCGAGGCCTCTGTTCTCTCCAACAAGTGGAACTGGACTTCTCTTCCACGTACCACCCGCAATCAAATGGAGAAGTGGAGAGAGTAAACCAAGTCTTGGGTACCTATCTCCGCCACTTCATATCCGCAAGACAAGATGATTGGTCTGGTCTGTTTCCATGGGCGGAGTTTTCTTATAATTCTCTGGACTCTGATTCCGCTGGGGCGTCCCCCTTCTTCATCGTCTTCGGCCGGCATCCCCGCCCATTCCTTCCGCTGCCCTCTGTCTCCTCCAATGTCCCTGCGGTGGATAGTCTGGTCCGCGACCTATCTGCCGTTTGGAAGGAGACGCACCAATCCCTGCTCCAGGCCTTGGTCCGTATGAAGGTCCAAGCGGACAAGAAAAGAAGACCCCCTCCTTCCTGTGCTCCGGGGGATAAGGTTGGTGTTGTCAGGTTTTGACCGCTTTAAAATCCAGCTACAAGCTGGGTCCCCGGTTTTTAGGTCCCTTTGAAATTCTCAGGCGCATCAATCCAGTGGCCCACAAGCTCCGGCTCCCTCTGACCATGCGCATTCCAAACTCCTTCCATGTCTCCCTACTGAAACCGGTCATCCATAACCGGTTCTCTCGGTCTGTGGTCCCCCCCGTCTCCCGTAGCTGACTCCACCAATGATTTTGCTGTCAAAGAAATTTTGGCCATGAAGACTAGTGTTGAGCGATTATTATCGACAAAGTTGAAATCAGCACAGTTTTTATGTTGATCGAAATTTTTAGATCATGCGATAATTTAGGTTAAAATATGTGCATCATCTATTAAGATCGCCCCAAATTTTCGGCTTCCTGTCATTTTGGCGCAGCAAATCAGCTTACAGAATAGAGCAGGGTGAGATTTGTGTGCGAAGTCAGATGGGATGTGTATGGTTGCGATTGGGTGGAAAAATCACATGACCTCGTTTTTACATAGAACAGCGTTTCCTGTTCAGCCTCAGTGTCTCTCAGTGTCTCAGGCAAAAGGGAAAGTGCGCTCTGCATGTGTCCAAACAGCTCAGCGAAATTATTCTATTTCTTCACAGAGAAACCTCTACTTTTAGCTGTGATCCTTACAATTTAGTTAGATTAGAGATTGGAAGATTTTATGTAGTTAGGTAGAGAATTTTAAAGGAGCATCTACCGCTGTAAAGTCAGGGGGGAGCGGGGGGGGGGGCCCCCGCGGGCGAACACAGACAAGCTCTATAAAGAATACTGGATAAAGTTCACCAAGACTTAGTATAGACTTTGCACTGCAATAGCTTTATTATTAACAGTTTTCTATTGAAATATTTCTGGATATGGGGAGCCCGAACTTTTAGGATACACATCTTTTCTTTGTAACTGCAGGTCTCTTTGTTAAGTGCAAAACTCCCCTTTTATTATCAGTATACATTTCAGATAGGTGTTCATTTTCAATTTTGCCCATTCCACCTTTTTGATATATCCACCTTGCACTTTAAAATTTTAACCAGCAATTTTATAGTTGTAAGCCGAGCACGAGGTAGGATTCCCGGAATACAGCGAAGTTACGGACGAAGGAAAAAGACTCCAACCCAGTTCAACAACCCATAGTTTTCTGAACTTTTCAGAAAAAACATTGTGAACAAATTTCCCCCAAAAACACATGTACAAAGTAGTGACCAAGGCCCTGTGCCGCACAGCGCGCTGCCCAGAGTGTGTCCTCTGGATGCACCCAAACAGTTTACCTACTCCTGGGGTTCAGAAAGGCCGAAAAACCCGCTACCTTTAATACATACAAGGACAGGAACAATCGTGTGTGGTTTCAGTTCAAAAGCACGCGGCGGTGTGGCACAGACGCTTAAATGTAGCAGCTCTACCCGCTATCCCCAGACTATACACATAAAACAGATCCTCTCACATGCGAACCGGTTGCATTAAATAACAGCGCTATAACAAGCCCCATTCAATGTCCCCAATCGGGGGCGTAGTTGGATAAACACTATGGCCTGAAACCAAAAACTGTCCTTTAAAAAAAGACTAACAGGCCTGCACACAGTCCTAGTTTTGGGTTTGGGGTGCACGCTTTCTTTGACCCGGGTATACCTTTTTGATGGCCGGCAGTTGCTTTTCTGAGGGGTTCCTGCTGTCCAAGATGTATCGCTCCTCTCAGTCTTTGCAGAGGGCTTTCGTTTGTGGGTCTTTCTTTGACAACAGCTTCAATGCGCACAGTTACATCCTCTCCTCTGGGGGTTTCCCACCCTTTGAGCCCGAAGGGAGCAGTCAATCTTCAGCCAGCATCTGTTCCCTCCTGCCTTCTTTGTTTTCTCCTTCCCAACTAAATGGCGCTAACTCATGTCTCTAGACACATGTCTCTAGTCACAAGTCTATCATTTGCATGCAACAGTTTCCAGAGACGTGGGGATCTTGTGGCCCAAACACCCGAATGCAACAGAAAGCTTTACAATAAAAAGTCACAATAAAGATTTACTGAGTAAATACAATGCGGCTGTTCCACTATCCCCCATAGTCACCAAAAGGTGAAAATTTATAGGTGCCAAAAATACCTTTTATTATCGAATACATTTCAGATACGTGTTTTTTACTTTGGCGAAGGCTAGTTTGTTGATAGATCTACTTTGCAGTTAAATTTGAATACAGAAATTTTTTATAGTCCCCACAGGTGAATTGATTGGTGCCAAAAATAACCTTGTATTATCGAATACATTTCAGATTACGTGTTTTTTCACTGGCACAGGCCAGCTTTGTTGATAGATCTACTTTGCAGGTTAAATTTGACTCCAGCAATTTTGTAGTCACCACAGGTGAATTGATGGGTTTGCCAAAAATACCTTTTATTATCCGAATACATTTCAGATACGTGTTTTTCCCTTTGCCGCAGGCCGCTTTGTTGATAGATCTACTTTGCAGTTAAATTTTCAATCCAGCAATTTTGTAGTCACCACAGGTGTATTGAGAGGTGCCAAAAATCCCTTTTATTATCCGTATTCATTTCAGATACCTTTTTTTTTCACTTTGGCGCAGGCCAGCTTTGTTGATAGATCTACTTTGCAGTTAAATTTGAATACAGCAATTTTATAGTCACCAGGTGAATTGATAGGTGCCCAAAAATACCTTGTATTTTTCCGAATACATTTCGATACGTGTTTTTTCACTTTGGCGCAGGCAAGCTTCGTTGAATAGATCTACTTTGCAGTTAAATTTGAATTCAGAAAATTTTATAGTCACCACAGGTGAATTGATTGGTGCCAAAAATACTTTGTATTATCCAATACATTTCAGATACGTGTTTTTCAGTTGGCGCAGGCCAGCTTTGTTGATAGATCTACTTTGCAGTTATTTTGTTTCCCAGAAATTTTTTTGGTTTTGATTTGAGGGATTTGAGAATGGCTGTGATTTGCCGTCTTTTAATATGAAACTTTCCAAAACTCTTCCATATCTTCTCAATTTTTATATTTTTTGAACATGGAGCGAAATTCAGGTGGTAAGCGAGCAAAAGAGGGGGTTAGGACATGGAGGTAGAGGTACGAGAGAAGGTGCTCCTTCCAGTGCTGGCGACAAACACGCATGCCAGGGATCGTCAGTTGCAGGACCGTCAGGCTGTCATCGTGGGTCAGGGCCCTGTGAATCTCAGTAACGAACAGCGTCGCTAATCTGTCTTCAGTGGTTAATGCAACCTGCATCCAGCAGTCTTACCTCCTCGTCCTCCCAGTCACGGCCACAAATGTCGTCATCAGCATCCCCAGCATCCGTCCAACATGAAGCAGCCCAAATGTCAACTCGTGTACCCACCACTGTGGATAATCCATTTTCTGAAGGACCTCTTGATGACAAAAAGCGGTTGGGGGTCAGAAGGCATTGTTAAAAGATCAGAGGCCAAAGGGATGATTTTCTCTGCTCTGACGCTCAGTTACTGATGCCATCAGAGGAAGAGAAGGAAGACCTGGTTCAAATCGGCAAAATTCCCGGGCGGTTGGCAACGCCTTGCAGTCCCTCTTGCTTGTAGCCCCCAGCTCCTGGTATGCAGAATGGCAGGACGACAAGCACTGTGTTGATGATGAGTGATGACGACATTGCGGATCAACGTGTCTTTTCAGCAGAATTTGCTTGCGAGCGCTTCATCAGGGGACGAGGAGGAAGACGCTGGGGTAGTGTCAGTACCGGTTCCGCCTCCAAAAAGGAGAGGGCGGTCGCAGAAGTCGCTGATATGATTCAGCCAGCCCCGGTCAGCGCAAACCCGCTCCTCGCTTATCGCCGCTCAAAATGGTCCAGGACCTCTCAAGCCTGGGCCTTCTTTGAGCAAGCCTCTGATTCACCCAGCGATGTCATATGCCGCCTATCCGTAATACGCATAAGTTGAGGCAAGAACTTAGGTGGTTAAACCACCAACCAACATGTCTAGTCACATGCAGCGAATGCATGAGTTGAAATGGAGGCAAACACTTGGCAATAAAGGCAGACTGACGGCCGGGCCTCCAACCACTGTCACACCCTCTGTCTCCGCTCCTCCTCCTCCGCAACCACCAAGCGTTCCTCAGTGCCATGTCTCTCAGAGTCTTGATCAGGGATCAGCCTCCGCTTCAGCCTACACGTCGGCCGAGTACCACCAGCACCACCAGAGACCCATCCTACCCTTTCCGTCCACCAGTTTGACGCCTGCACGCTCGTTTCAGAGGCCAGTCTAGCAGCCAGCCTTCTGTCTTCCAGGTTCTGGGAGCAGAAGAAAACATTTAACCAAACCATCCCAAAGCCAATAGCCTGAATGTCGGCATTGCCAGGGCTTTTGGCCTTGGAAATGTTGCCTTTTCGTCTGGTGGACACGGATGGGTTCCGCACGTCATGCCTTGCTCTGCCCCCAATACCAGTATGCGGGAAGCAGGCATTTTCTTTGCCAGAAAAGCCGTCCCTGCCCTGGCCAGCCACGTGTCATCTAAAATTTCAAGCGCGTTGTCTTGCATCTCGTGGCCGGAAAAGTCCATCTGACCACCGACAAATGGACTAGTAAGCACCGGCATGGACACTATTTCGGTGACAGCTCCACTGGTGAGGCTGGTGTGGATGTCTTGGGGTGACGTGGCTCTCAGGCTCGGAGCCGCTCTTCAAAAAACCGCAGGGATGGTGCAGGTTCTTTCCCCAAGGTCCTCTGGTGGCATCACGTGCCCAGAGAAACCAGGCCCGTGTTGAAATTAATCTGTCTTGGAGGGACCGTCCACACACAGGTCAGGAGCTGTGGAGGCTTCTCCGCAACGAGACCGACGCGCTGGCTGGGTTGCCAAGAAACCTTGTGCCAGGCAAATAAGGTGGTTGTGCGATACGGGCGAAATATGCTTGGCCACCCTTAAGATTCAGTAGATGAGAACAACCCTTGCCTGGAACATGTCATGAACCTTGTTGTCCAGAAATTCTAAAGAAGCTACCGGGTCTGGACTGCTGCGAGGTAGGCTCGAAGTCTACAGTTCGCACTTCAGCGTTCGCAACCTGCTTCACCCGCCTGGCTGCGTTGCAGCGTCAGCTCGGCCTCCCGTACGTTTCATTGTTTGGATGTGGGCAACACGCTGGAATTCCACCCTCCCATTGCTCCAGCAATTGTGGGCAGCTGCGCAATGCCGTTACGCAGTACCGGAAGTGACCACATTGCCTGGACAAAACCCCCCCCCCCAACAGCGGTGCAGACCTAAGGGTGTTGAGCCAACAGGAGAGTGGTAGGCGGTGAATGAGCTCTGCACATCCTTGCCAGTTTGAAGATGCCACCAAAATGGTCGTGCGGCAATGCCCTTGTCAGATGAGCATTGTGGTGATCTTAGTTTGGAATGATCGTTGGACACCTCTGAAACAAACAGGTCCGCAGAGACGGAGGAGGAGATGGGACACAGATGCGGACACGGAGGCCTTTTCTCGTCAATCACACAGGCCCGACAGTTTCACAATTTCATCGGTCTTCATTAGGCAGTGGTTCGGGTCCAGAGCTTGTGCAAGGTGGCGATCAAGCTCTCAGGTGATCATCTCTGGCAAGTCTGGGCTGTGTTGGAAGCTGTGCCGGAGGCAGCGGAGGAGGGGAGGATTCCTAGACACCAAACGTTACCGACGTCCCTGCCTTGGAAAAGAAGGTTGGTGCGATATTTGAGGCGAGGAGGAAGATGAGGAAGATCAGATTTGCTAGTGCACCTCGACCCAAGAGGTTGGGAAAATCAAGGGCTCATCTCTACATGAGTGCTTGGATGCTCCATTTCCTCCAACATGTTCCTCGCATTAAAGGCCATCAAAATGAAACAACAGTTACTGGGGTGGCACCATCCTGGATCCCGTACAAAACAAAAAACTCATGCACTTTCCTGCAACCACCCAAATAGAGAGTAAAAGCAGGAAAGGCGACTTGCTGTTGATCAAACTGGTGACATTGTTGCGTCTGATTCCGTTCCCCATATGTATCAGTGGAACAACAATCAGCGACGTGACAGCAGTTGAGTGCAAGTAGCCGTAGCGGCACAGTCGGCAGCAGCAGGCAGGTGGCGAAGCCTAATGGGTGCCTCTTGGCAATCAGTTACTTTACCACCTTACCAAAACGGGCATGCAAATGCAGGGCACACATCCAACACACAGATGACAGCTTAAGATCATGGTGCACGATTTATGCGTCTCAAACACCGATGTTTTTGGTTGTGTTCCGGAACCAATAGGAATTCGGGGGTAATCCAAAAGGGACGTATGGCCTTGAGCTCGCTCGCCACGCCAAAGAGGTGTTGTCTCCTGCCCAGCTAGACCAGCGTCATAATCTAGCGGGACTTCTGCACAGTGGAGAGTCATTAAGACAAAAAGCATCCGGCTTTCCACAGATATTGGGTATCGTTTGACTTTCATCAAGTTGAATAGGAATGATCTCTGGATGTGTTGTGGCCCCAATTGCCGAGGTCACCGTTAGTTGCCGGTCTACTTCTCATTCATCTTCAAAAAGAAATGGACTCTTGAAAAACTTTTTTTTAAAATATCATTTTTACTGCAATTTTATTCTTCTTTTCCAACAGTTCATTTTTGCTGGTTTTGCTGTGGAGGGAGATCTGTAAAAGACAGCTAGGTTCATGACACACCGTATTCCACATTTATCACTTTAATCTTTAGAAGAAAGTTTTCGAATGTCAATGGTTTTGAGGTCATGTTGCTGGTGAGATACAGCTATAATTATGGTCCTTTGGAACAGGAAAATGTGGCTTTTAAGTGGCATTCTCCCTCACAATTTTTAATAGTGGTGAGAGTCATATTTATAATTTTTTGGGGTCATCGTAGCTGTGATATATAGCAATAATTCATGTCCTTTGAACAGGAATGTGGCTTCTAAGTGGCATTTCTCCATCACAATTTTAATTAGTTGATGAGAGTTCATTATTTATTTTTTTTGGTTGTCATGTAGCTGTGAGATACTGCAAATAATTCATGGTCCTTTGGAAACAAGAAATGTGGCTTCTAAGTGGCATTTCTTCCTCACAATTTTTAACAGCGGTGAGAAGTCATTTTTTGGGATATGATGCTTTGAAAATGCAGGCAATACTACAGGTCCTATTATAAAAATAAATGTTGTTTCTAACAGACATTGTTCTTCACAATTGTCCAAAGTGCTCAAGGGTCATGCTTGGAATTTTTGGAGGCATATTGCTGTGACATGCGCTATACTACAGGTTCCTATCTAAAAAATGTTGTTTCTAACAGACATTTGTTCTTCAAATTGTCAAGAGTGGCTCAAGGGTGATGGTACTGTCAGGAATAGGTAGGACGGTTGTTAATGGACACATATTGCAAATATGGACTAGTTTTTGCAGATCTTTAACATAGCTATCAATACCTGTTTGGACAACCCTTTTAATACAATTAAAAAAGAGAAACAAAGAATGGTGGGATTCCATCCTAATTTTAAAATGTGTTTTCTAGAATTAACTACTAATAAACTTGCATGTACAAAAATAGGCTGGTAAAAAATTCCTCTGAATTGTACAAAGGGAGGGTTCAGTAAAACTTTGACAGATGCAGGGTTATCAGAGGGACATGGAGTATGGAGCACGGACAGAGACCAAAGTATAGAGACAATTTCCTCCAGCACGTTAAGTAAAATAAGAAAAAAGATTGCCAAGAGAAAAAAAGGCACCTGGGTGTAACAGGGCGTTAAACCACAGTATTTCCAAGTGAAGCTCAATTGGTCCGTACTCATACGGAGGGGCAGCGTACCCAGGGACAGGGACAGTATATGTCATGTTGAAACTTAAAATGGTGGTTGAAAGACTCCTATTTCCGGGCACTTTTTAATCTGTGGGTCAGGACAGGTTTAATGGTCTTTCTGCGGTACAGGACAGATATAGTTAATGTCCAGTCACTTAATGGTGGTTGAAAGTCTCTTTTTTCCGAGACTTTTTATTTGGGGTCATGATGTTTGGGGCTCATTGCTGTGGCCCAGGACAGGTATAGTCAATGTCAGTGAAACTAAAATGGTGGTGAAAGTCTCCTTTTCTGGCACTTTTTTAATCTGGGGTCATGCAGGTTTGAGGCTCATGCTGTGGCCAGGTACAGGTATAGTCAATGTCCAATGAAAACTTATATTGGGGGTTGTAAGACTCCTTTTCCGGCACTTTTGAATATGGGGGGTTCATACTGGTTTGGGGCTCATGCTGTGGCCCACGGACATGTATAGTCAAATGGTCCAGTTCAACTAAAATGGTGTTGAAAGACTCCTTTTTTCCGGCATTTTAAATCTGGTGGTCATGCAGGTTTGGGGGGCTTAATGCTGAGTTCCAGGACAGGATCTTCAATGTCAGTTCAAGGTAAGATGAATGGTTCCAAATCATACTGCCCTTATGGCACTTTTTAATTTGTGGTGATGCAGGTTTAAGATTTCAGTTTTCAGTTGCGCCGATCTCTCCATAGACTAATTGGGAGAAGTAGCTCGCGCTATGATTGGCTGTATAGCAAGCCCCCGCTAGCTCAGCCAATCAGCTCTTTCTGTCTTTTTTACTGGATTATTTGACTGTCCAGCCTTTTGATTTTGATTGGTCAAAACTTCTCTATAGGATTAATGGGACTTTGTTGACTCTATTCTGATGGTTAATACTCCTTCATAGGTTAGAATGGGCCACTGTTCGCTACTATTCTGGATTGGTCCAATCTTCTCCATTGTTAGAATGTGTCCTGTCGCTCCCCTCCACATATTCTGATTGGTTAATAGTCCTTCATAGGTTAGAATGGGCACTGTCGCTCTATTCTGAATGGGGGCTTCTGCCGACCAATGAGAATAGCTTACACAATTTGAATTACTGTATTTCCCGAATTCTCTCTATGCAATTTCCCTATGTAGTGTCAGTCTCGGCGACCAACGCGTTGTGCGGGATTTATTTATTTTATGTTTATAGAACGTTTCAGCTCTTTTTGTGAGAATATTTTACACCTATTAAATTGATTTTTTTATCTTACTCCATGCCGCACGGCGCTGAGAGCGAGATTGCATTGCGCCGATTCTCTCCATAGACTTACAATGGGAGAAGTAGCTCGCGTTCTTTGATTGCCGGGATAGCCAAGCCCCGCTAGCTCAGGCCAAATCAGCTCTATTCTGCCCTTTTTTACTGTATTTTGAACTGTCCAGCCTTTGATTCTGATTGGTCAATAGTTCTCATAGGTTTTAATGGGTCTCTGTCGCTTCCTATTCTGATTGGTCAATATTTCTCCATAGGATATAATGGGTCTCTGTCGCTCCTATTCTGATGGCTGGGATAGCCAAGCCCCCGCTAGCTTAACCATTTTTTTTTCCATGGGGTCTTTTCTTCATTTTTACTGTATTGTGATCTATCCCGCTCTTTGATTTGATTGGTTCAACTTCTCATAGGCTATTATGGGGTCTTTGTCGCTCTATTATGATGCTGAGCTATCCAAAGCCCCGCTAGCTAAGCATAGTCTTTTCTGCATTTTTACTGTATTTTGAACTGTCACGCCTTTGATTCTGAGTGGTCAATAGTTCTCCATAGGTTTTAATGGTTTCCATGTCGCTCCTATTTGATTGGCTGGTTTATGCAGACCAATGAGAATAGCTTTTAGATTTTGAATTACTGTATTCCCGCAATTTCCAATATCCTAATTCTGTGTTTAGGATATTGGAAAGTGATTTTGGTTTATGTATTTTTTATTTGTTAGCTTTCAGTCTTTTCTGGTGAATGTTGAAGCTTTTTGATTTATACTCCGCACCGAACCTTGTGGAGTGATTCTCGCTGTTTTAGCCTACTGCATCGGAACAGATTTTCTGGCAGCAGTCCCGCACAGCGCCTTAGTCACAGCACTGTGCCCACACACTGGCGAGGCGCAGGGAACTTTTCCCGCATGTATGAGTGCGCTACCTCGGCGGCGATCTTGGCGCAGCCCCGCACTGCATCCTCGGTCCCCGCACTGAGCCCACACAATGGCGATGCGTGGCGGACTTTTCCCCGCAGGTATGAGTGCACTTAGCTCGGGCGGCGAATCTAGGCGCCCCAGATAAAAAAAATAAACTGCCGCACTGCGCCAAAGTCCTGCACTGCGCCTAACACACTGGAATGTATGAGCGCGCCCCGGCCCCGACATAAATCAGGCGCAGATTTTGCCGGAAAACTAGCGGAAAGCGAGCCCCGACCCGGCTTCATACATGTCGCTCTAAATGTCCCAGCATGCAGTGTCTGCACCCATTGTGTTAAAAAAATAAGCCATAGCTCTTTTTTGGAAATGAAAATAATATAAGACCCTGTCTTATTTTTGGAAAAACACGGTACCTACCTATGTGGGATCCACCTATACCCTACCTACATATGTGGGGCCCATCTATGACCTACTTACCTATTTGGGACCTACCTATATCCTATCTACCTACCTACAGTATGTGTGGCCCACCTATACCCTATCTACCTGTCTATCTATGAGGGGCCCACCTACACCCTATATACCTACCTATTTGGGGATCACCTATTGGCTATCTACCTAACTACCTATGTATGTGGGATCCACCTATAAATTTCTACCTACCTTGGGGCCCACTTAGCCCACTTAATTTTGGGGTCAACCTATAGCCTACCCATGAAACCACAAACGAAATCCACGCGCTTTGGTGAAGGGGAGTTCTTTATTGAAAATTTTTTAGGCGAGGGTATATAAAAGGCATGGGAAGGCAAAAAAAAACCTTTCTGGTAACCGCACCCCCTTTCACGGTCCCGGAACAAGGGGCAGGGTTTGCACCAAAAACCTCGTTTTGCTTCCTCCTTTTAATATACCCCCTCCAAGATATTCAATAAAGACTCCCTTACCCAAACCGCGCGGATTCTTTGTGGTTTTTAAAAAAATATGTCCGTGATGAGGACGAATCCCGCCAAAGTGAGGAGAAAAAAACACGGGGAAACCATGCATTCCTTTCTGCAACAAGGTGACTCATTTATCCGTTATTTGATATTATAGCCTACCTATTTTGGGCCCACCTATAGCCTAGCTACCTGGCGCTCCCCTATAGCCTACATACTTCGCAACTTGTGGCCCACAAACAGCCTACCTAGGACCCACCTACTGCCTACCTACCTAGCTACCTGGGGCCTAGAAACAGCCTACTTAGCTACCTGAGGCCTACCTACAGCCCACCTACTTAACTTGGGCCTAACTATTGCCTAATTAGGACCAATCTACCTACCTGTAGCCCTCCCCTCCCTAGACTACCTACCCAGGGGACCTTTTTACCACCGTGGCCCAACTCTCCCTTATCAACCAATCTCTAGCTACATCCCTGCCCACTGAACTCCTCTTTGAATCAAAAAAAGGGGGGAACCCCCCTTTCCCCAATTTTCTAGAAAGACCGAAACCCCCTTAGCCTAACTACAAGGCACGGGGAGGGACCCCCATTACATCATGCCACTGCCCTCCAAAAGGGCTAAAAGGCCAAAAAAGGGTGCCTAGGGTTCACGGGAACCTGAAAGCCATTTTAAATTTCCAGTAAAGGGAAAAAACCCGGGGGAACTCACTTTAAAAACCCCTTTTTAAGACGGGAAAGTTGTTTTTTTTTCCCCTTTTTCTTCTACTTTTCTGCCAAAATCGCCATAATACTTCCCCGGGCCCTTACTAAACCCCTGCAAAATTTTAAACCCACAAAAAATGTCTTAAAAATTTCACTTTTTTCCCAGATTTCCTTACCTGTGCTCCCCTCTTAAAAATTCCAATGGGGTGTTTGGGACGGGTTTGGGGGGGGTGAGGGGGTATAGGTGGAGGCGAAAAAACCTAGGGGGGTAAATGGGTGGGGGTGAGGGGCTATGGGGGTAAAGGGGGGTGGAAGGGTGTTTGGGGGGAAAATGGAATTGATTTTTGGGGGGTGAATGGGTTGGGGGTGGGGGAGCAATGGGGAATGGTGGGGTGAGGGGGTAATGGGGTTTCAAGGCGGGGTGATGGGATAGGGTGATTGGTGGGGTAAAGAAAGGGAGGGGGTTTGGGGTTTAAATGGGTGGGGGATGGGGGGGAAATATGTGGTAAAAGGTGTGGGTTTATGGTAATATGGAGTTTTTGGGGGGGGGATATGGGGTGAGGGGGTTTGGGAGTGAAATTTGGATGTGGGGGGGGCTATGGGAAAAAGGGGAGGGATGTCCCTTAAGGGGATTAAATTGGGGGTTTTTGATAGGGGGAGGTGAGGGAGCTATGGGGGTTGTTGGGGGGGGGAAAGGGGGATATGTTGGTTCTGGGTTGCGGTGATGTGAAAAAGGAGTTTTGGTAGGGTGATAGGTGGAGGTGTGGGGGCTATGGGGTGAAAAAGGGGGGGAGACGAAGCTAACGGGGAACGGGGAAGAAAAGGGGAAAACCCCTGTTCCCTTTCTTTTCTTTTGGCCCAGGGGCAGGAAGGAAGAAAAGGGGAAAGGGGTCCCGACTGCAGAAAACTAAAGAGGCCACATGGGGTACAGAGCGGGGCCGGGGTGTGCCCCCCTTTTTTCCCCCAAAACGGGTTGGGCCTCGCTGCAAAAATTTAAGATTTTTTAAAAGTTTTTGCTTCAAAAAGGCCACCCCCACTGTAGTAGTCCCGGGAGGGGTTTTTGTGGGGATGCTTACTCCAGAGGTGATTTTCTTCATGAACCCCCCACCCGCATTTCCCGGGGGGGATGGGGGGGAGGGGGGCGGGGATGGGGCTCCCATTTTCAGGAAAATCAGGTTTCTCTAACCATACAGTCTTTTAAAGCTACAGTAGAGTTCACCAGCATCTCTATCTGGAAACACAGAACCACCAGACACACTCCAGGTTTGAAGCCACACCACACCCTTCTCACCTAAGCCTTCTGGCTACATAAAGGCCAGGCGAAAGCTGCCCTGGATATGTGGGAGTAGTCATCCTACCCAGCTCTTAGGTTACTCTAGGAAAATGTCGGACCGGATCAAATTGCTTGCAAGCAGCTATACTAATACTAACCAAGTTTAGGTAACCCAAGGTTACTGACCACCAAGTCTACTGACCAAATATTTCTGGTTTACATCACTGAGGCCAGGTACCTCTGTGACACACATCGGCCATTCACCACAACACCTTGTGCCTTGTCCCCATATATATATTTACTTGTTTATATTTCTATACATAAAGTCTTATCTGTTATTTAAAAAAGTCAGAAAACGTATTCACCTGAGTGTGAAAAAAGCCTTTTAGCTTCTATGTACTAAAATATAGTTAATGTTTATGATATTTTTCTGATGAGGTCAGGGACACAGATAGGAAGTAATGAGCCTGTGATCTGTAGGAAAACAGGAAAATATATCATTCGCACCTTACAGGGCTTTACCTGTTTGAATAGAAGGTTAAAGTCCTGCAGCTCCCTCCACGCCCTTGTTCTCTCCATAGATCTCTTGTATCTCCATACTACACACGGCTTTCAGGTAAGACCCCCTTATCTTTTAAATGCTCTGAATAATATATATGTGGAGCTCAGACTGGCTAATGGGGGAAATTTTCAATCAGTGTTTATACTGTGAAGAGTTTGTTATGTTGAGTATAGATGTTGGAAGCAATTTATAGCTCAATTCCATATCACTATGGTCTGCCAGGGTCTCCTCCTATCTGAGTGCTAGAACTCTGTATTTGGGTCCTCATAATAAATTGCTCCTTGATCTGTTAGACTTTGTGTTAGCCCACAACTATTTTGTGTTTGATGATAAGTTCTTCCTCCAGCTCAGGGGCACAGCAATGGACAGGCCCTGTGCACCCACTTATGCTAATTTACTTCTGGACAATGGGAGAGCTCCACTATTTTCTTTGAGTCCCATGGTCGTTTTCATCAGCACTTTGAGCTGTGTGGTCATTACATTGATGATATCGTTGTGTGGACAGGGACAAATGAGGATTTTGCACAATTTGTGGATTGCCTTAACCTCAGTGATCTAGGTTTCAAATTTACCTATGAGATAAGTTTCGGCCGTGTAAATTTTGGGTCTTTTCATTGCAAGAAATTCCTGAAATGGTTTTGATACGACGTTCTTTAGGAAACTTACTGCGGGAATAACCTACTCACAACTGAATCTTTTCATCCGTTTTCGCTAAGAAAGGTAAACCGAAAAGTCCATTTCTGAGACTACACAGAAATTATTAAACAATTGAACACTTTAAAACTCAGTCAATCAAAGATTTATGGATCGTGGTTTTCTAAGAAGAGTCTTGAAAACAGTTTTTGATATGAATTTTTCTGAAAGTAGGCCTGTGCCGACCCCAGGAGCAGAAATAGACAATCTGATCTAATTAGGATCATAGCGACTTTTGATTTCACTTCGGAAGAAGAGCGTCGCGTTCTCTGTAATTTTTGTCTGATCCTCCTTTTAGTATCTGAAATTCCTGGTGAACACCCCACTATAACCTACAAGAGGGGAAAGTGCTTGGGAGACCATCTTACACAGTCATTATGTACCCCCTGCTACTGGTCGTACCTGGCTCAATTGTAAAGTAAGAGGGACATTGTAGAAACTGCTAGGCAAGTGACTGCATTCATGTATCAAACAATGTTACTGGTCCATTATTTCATAATTGCGATTTCTCTAATTATAAAACCAATAATGTAGTGATCTTGACAATTGTCGGAGCCCTCAAACTTTAGGATCCTCGATCATGTGGGGGCTATTCAGCCTTTGAGGGACACCCCAAGTGCTCGTCACATGAAAAACCTACATCCAGATGCTGCTTTTAGAATTAGGTTTAATGTCATTCAGGTAATAAATGAGACCAGGGGGCGATATAAAGAGGCGGCTGAAAAAAAAGAGACTGCTTGGATTTATCATCTGAAAAGCATTAACCCTTCAGGTCTCAATGAGTCTTTCATTCACCTCCTTCATCTATGATCTATGTTGATTTCAGTTTATTGCACTATTTGACTTTTATACTTACCCTATTTTATTATTTATTTTTGATCTGATTGATTGTTATTTGCCCTTTCTGTGCTTACATGTATAGGAGTGTACAGGCCGGGCTGATGCCTGATTTGGTTACTTTAGTACAGCGGTAATATGTACATAATTGTTTATGATAATGGCATGGTAGATGTTTTAGCAATATGTATGGATTGTACTATTTTTCCAATCAGCACCTTTTTTAGAATACCCCTCATCCTTTTTTGCTACTTTGTATAGTTGATGTGGTTTGCTTTCTTATTTTGATTTTTGTGCAGTGTTTTTTCTCTAGTTTGTTATCCCCGTCTGTATTGTATTTGCATCCCCTCCCCTGATGACGCTTCCTGCATCCTTGTCTGGGTAATGCGGATTGTAGCTGCAATGTTGGGGCCTGTGCACTGTGTTTCTTTAGACAACAATGGAGATAGAACATCATCTTCACCTCATCTTTCCACTACCACAAGTATTCATCCAATTGCTAAGCGTAATGGGGAGGTGGGGGGGGGGGGTTCACGACACGGCGCATGTGCACTCTATTGTTACAGACCCCACTGGTAATGGATTAGTATGTTTGTTTTACCCTCCTACCTCCACAAATGTTCCAGTTGGTAAGTGTAATAGGTAGGTGGACTATTATTTTTATATAAGGCGTGCCCTTCATCTGTGCACTCTGCCTACCTTGCCATCATTCACATCTTATTGTCATATTCTCTATCTGGTCGGTTTGTATATCCCAGCAGGTGTTTTTCCACACAGATGGTCCCTAAGTACTATAAGGGGTTTGTACTCATTTGTCACTGAGACTCAGATTTGGGAATCGTCATATAATGGGGAGCAGGTGACTGATATGTTACTGTTGCTGCAGTCTGGACATCTGTGCATTTCATCTATCTTGGTTATCTAAGCTATTGTGTTTCAGTTTCTATTTCCACCTATTTATTCGTATGAACATTTCCACCCACTTTTCTGCATTCATTATATTGAATTCTAGTCTCCTTGGTTTTGCTTGTTTTTTTTTCTCTCTCCCTGATGGAACTGATATTTCTCAGGGGATATGTGCTGGAGTTTTGGGATGTTTGTTGTGGAGGTTTGTTTTGGTTTTGTTGAGGGTCTGTTAAATTTGTAGAACTTGTTATCATCTTTGTGGTTCACCACTCTCTCTTGTGAGGTTGGGTAGGGACTTGATGGAGAGTGGAGTCGTCCTTTTTGGGGTGGTTACCCTAATTTAGTTAGGGCTTTTTTTCTGTTAGGGTGGAATAGAGTGAGTATTTTATTCTGCTTAATAAAGGTTAAGTTTTTTTTATTATTTGGATACGCCCTCTTTGCCATAATTTTTTATTTTTTAAATATTTGGGGTTATTCCTACCGGTATCTACCAAAATCCATGATATCATACAATTTTGGCCCTGTGATTTAAAATTTACAATCAGCCCCTAAACATGGCTGACCTGGAGAGAGAGATGTTTGCAGGGTGCAAAACTGCAGTTTAGCCCCCCTCACCCCCCCCACCCTTCTGCCGAATAATTCCTCTCCATGACTGAAAGACAGCACTGGCACAAAACCCCCACCAGCCCCTATACACTAACCATCCCCCACCAACCCCCATACAATACTCCCCGCCCCCCCCGCACCAAACGGAGGTTAAAAACCCACACCACAGTCACCTCCAGTCCACAAACAATATCCACCCCCCACATGCCCACATACAATATCCACTGTGCCCCACCAGCCACATACAATATCCACTGCGCCCCACCAGTCCCCATACAATATCCACTGCAGCCCTACAAACCCACATACAATATCCACTGCCCCCACCAGCCTCCATACAATATCCACTGCAGCCTCACCAGCCCCCATACAATATCCACTGCAGCCCCACCAGCCCCCATACAATATCCACTGCAGCCCCACCAGCCCCCATACAATATCCACTGCACCCCACCGCCCGCAAAACCATACTATTCCACTGCCCCCCACCAGCCCCATTACAATATCCACTGCAGCCCCACCAGCCAACATACAATATCCACCCCCCACCAGTCCCCATACAATATCCACTGCAGCCCTACAAACCCACATACAATATCCACCCCCCACCAGCCAACATACAATATCCACCCCCCACCAGCCCCATACAATATCCTCCCCCACCAGCCCACATACAATATCCACCCCCCACCAGCCCCCATACAATATCCTCCCCCACCAGCCACATACAATATCCTCCCCCCACCAGCCCCATAAAATATCCCACCCCACCAGCCACATACAATATCCACTGCAGGCCCCACCAGCCCCATAACAATAATCCACTGCCACACCACCCACATACAATATCCACGTCCCCCCCCACCAGCCCCCATTACAATAACCACCTCCCCTTCCTCCAGCCCACATAAAAAATCCTCCCCCCCCCGCCACATACAATATCCACCCCACCAGCCCACATAAAATATCCACCCCCACCAGCCGACATACAATATCCACCCCCACCAGCCGACATACAATATCCACCCCCCACCAGTCCACATACAATATCCACCGCCACCAGCCCACATACACTATCCACCCCCACCAGCCCACATACAATATCCATTGCAGCCCCACCAGCCCACATACAATATCCACTGCCCCCACCAGCCCCCATACAATATCCTCCCCCACCAGCCCCCATACAATTTCCTTCCCCACCAGCCCTATACAATATCCTCCCCCCCCAGCCCCATACAATAACCACCCCCCACCAGCCCACAGAAAATATCCACCCCCACCAGCCCACATACAATATCCACCACACCACCAGCCAACATACAAAATCCACTCCCACTCAGCCCAACATACAATACCACCCCCACCAGCCCCATAAATATCCACTCCCCACCACCCCCATACAATATCCACTGCAGCCCACCCAGCCCCCATACATATCCACTGGAGAAAAAAAAAAAAAACAAAAACAGCCTCACCAGCCCCCATACAATATCCACTGCAGCCCAACCAGCCCCATACAATATCCACTGCCCCCCCCACCACCAGTCCCCATACAATATCCACTGCAGCTTCACCAGCCCCCATACAATACTCACTGCAGCCACACCAGTCCCCATACAATATCTACTGCAGCCCCACCAGCCCCCATGCAATATCCACCCCCACCAACCCCATACAATATCCACTGCCCCCACCAGCCCCCATACAATATCCACTGCCAGCCCCACCAGCCCCCATAAAGATCACTGCAGCCCCAACCAGACCCCATACAATATCCACTCCCACCCTCCACATGCAATATCCGCCCCCGCACCAGCCCACATACAATATCCACCCCCAAAAGCCCACATACCAATGATGCCACCCCCCCACTAGCCCACATTAAATATCCACCCCCCCACCAGCCACATACAATATCCACCCCCACCAGCCCACATACAATATCCACTGCAGCCTCACCAGCCCCCATACAATATCCACTCCCCCACCAGCCCCATACAATATCCACTGCCCCACCAGCCACATACAATATCCACCCTCACCATCCCCCATAAAATATCCTCCCCCTCCACCAGCCCCCATACAATATCTTCCCCCACCAGCTCCCATACAATATCCACCCTCACCAGCCCCCATACAATATCTTCCCCCCACCAGCCCACATACAATGTCCACCCCCACCAGCCCACATACAATATCCATTGCAGCCCCACCAGCCCCCATACAATATCCACTGCAGCCCCACCAGCCCCCATGCAATACCCACTGCAGTCACACCAGCCCCCATACAATATCCACTCCCCCACCAGCCCCCATACAAAATATCCACTGCATCCCTACAAACCCACATACAAGATCCACTGCCCCCACCAGCCTCCAGACAATATCCACTCAGCCTCACCAGCCCCCATACAATACCACCCCCACAGCCCCCATACAATATCCACCCCCCACCACCCCATAAATAATCCACTGCAGCCCTACAAACCCACATACAATATCCCACCCCCCACCAGCCAACATACAATATCCACCCCCACAGCCCCCATACAATATCCTCCCCCACCACCCACATACAATATCCCACCCCCACCAGCCCCCATACAATATCCTCACACACCAGACCAGCATACGAATAACCACCCCCCCACCACCCCCATAAAATATTCCCCCCCCACCAGCCCACATACAATATCCACTGCCCCCCCACCAGCCCACCATACAATATCCACCCGCCTCCAGCCCACATAAAAAATCCACCCCCCACCAGCCACATACAATATCAACCCCCACCAGCCACAATAAAATATCCACCCCCACCAGCCCTCATAAAATATCCACCCCCACCAGCCCACATACAATATCACACCACCCACCATCCCTCAGTATACATGATCCACCCCCACCTGCCCACTATACAAAAATCCACCGCCACCAGCCCCATGCCACCCCCCATCCCCACCCACCACCGCAGTCCCTCCCCACCCCCCCCCCCCCCCATACACTATCCACCCCCACCAGCCCACATACAATATCCACCCTCACCAGCCCCCATACAATATCTTCCCCCACCAGCTCCCATACAATGTCTTCCCCCACCAGCTCCCATACAATATCCACCCCCACCAGCCCCCATACAATAACCACCCCCCACCAGCCCACATACAATATCCACCCCCCCACCAGCCCACATACAAAAGCCACCCCCACCAGCCCACATACAAAATCCACTCCCCAACCAGCCCCACATACAAATATCACTCCCACCCCCCCCATAAAAAAATCCACCTCCCCACACCCCCATACATATATCACTGAGCCCCACCACCCCCATACAATATCCACTGCAGCCCAACCAGCCCCATACAATATCCACTGTCCCACCCCCACCACCATCCCCATACAATATCCAGCTTCAGCTTCACCAGCCCCCATACAATACTCACTGCAGCCACACCAGTCCCCATACAATATCCACTGCAGCCCCACCAGCCCCCATACAATATCCACCCCCACCAACCCCCATACAATATCCACCCCCCACCAGCCCCCATACAATATCCACTCCCCACCAGCCCCCATACAAGATCCACTGCAGCCCCACCAGCCCCCATACAATATCCACTCCCACCCTCCACATGCAATATCCACCCCCCACCAGCCCACATACAATATCCACTGCATCCCCACCAGCCCCCATACAATATCCACTGCAGCCTCACCAGCCCCCATACAATATCCACTGCAGCCCAACCAGCCCCATACAATATCCACTGCCCCCCCACCACCAGTCCCCATACAATATCCACTGCAGCTTCACCAGCCCCCATACAATACTCACTGCAGCCACACCAGTCCCCATACAATATCCACTGCAGCCCCACCAGCCCCCATGCAATATCCACCCCCATCAACCCCCATACAATATCCACTGCCCCCACCAGCCCCCATACAATATCCACTGCAGCCCCACCAGCCCCCATACAAGATCCACTGCAGCCCCACCAGCCCCCATACAATATCCACTCCCACCCTCCACATGCAATATCCACCCCCCACCAGCCCACATACAATATCCACCCCCAAAAGCCCACATACAATATCCACTCCCCACCAGCCCACATTCAATATCCACCCCCCACCAGCCACATACAATATCCACCCCCCACCAGCCACATATAATATCCACGGCCCCCACCAGCCCCCATACAATATCCATTTGCAAGCCCACCAGCCCTGAAAAAAAAAAAAAAAAAAAAACATACAATATTCCAACCTCACCAGCCCCCAAATAAAATATCTCCCCCCCAACCAGCACCCCATACAATATCTTCCCCCGCACCATCTCCCATACAATATCCGCCCCCACCAGCCCCCATGCAATATCCACCCCCCACCAGCCCACATACAATATCCACTGCAGCCACACCAGCACCCATACAATATCCACTGCAGTCGCACCAGCCCCCATGCAATACCCACTGCAGTCACACCAGCCCCCATACAATATCCACCCTCCACCAGCCCCCATACAATATCCACTGTCCCCACCAGCCCCCATACAATATCCACTGCAGCCCCACCAGCCCCCATACAAGATCCACTGCCCCCACCAGCCCACATACAATATCCACCCCCACCAGCCCCCATACAATATCCAGTCCCATCAGCCCCCATACAATATCCACCCCCCACCAGCCCACATACAATATCCACCCCCAAAAGCCCACATACAATATCCAACAGCCCCCCACAAGGCGGCCCATAACAATATCCACTGCATCCCACCACCCCCAATACAAGTAGTCCACAGCCCCCACCACCCACATAACAATATCCACTCCCCACCTGCCACATACAATATCCATTGCTGCCCCACCAGCCCCCATACAATATCCACTGCCCCCATCAGCCCCATACAATATCCACTGCCCCCACCAGCCCCCATACAATATCATCCCCCACCAGCCCACATACAATATCCTCCCCCACCAGCCCCCATACAATATCCACCCACCACCAGCCACATACAGTATCCACTCCCACCAGCCCACATACAATATCCACCCCCAGCCGCCCACATACAATATCCACCCCCACCAGCCCACATACAATATCCACCCCCACCAGCCCATATACAATATCCACCCCCACCAGCCCACATACAATATCCACCCCCACCAGCCCATAAACAATATTCACCCACCACCAGCCCCCATACAATATCCACTCCCACCAGCCCACATACAATATCCACCCCCACCAGCCCACATACAATATCCAGCCCTCACCAGCCCACATACAATACCTCTCCCCCCAGCTCATATACAATATCCACCCCAACCAGCCCATATACAATATCCACCCACCACCAGCCCCATACAATATCCACTCCCACCAGCCCCCATACAATATCCTCCCCCCCCACCAGCCCACATACAATATCCAACCCCCACCAGCCCACATACAATATCCTCCCCCCACCAGCCAACATACAATATCCACCCCCACCAGCCACATACAATATCCACCTCCAACCAGCCACATACAATATCCACCCCCCACCAGCCCACATACAATATCCACCCCCACCAGCCCACATACAATATCCACTGCCCCCACCAGCCCCCATACAATATCCACTGCAGCCCCACCAGCCCCCATACAATATCCACCAGCCCACATACAGTATCCACCCCCCACCAGCCACATACAATATCCACCCCCATACAATATCCACCTACCACAGCCCACATACAATATCCACCTCCAAGTTTTCCCTAGGTCTCAAACCTCATAACTTTCAAAAATAAACAACAATATCCACCCCCACCAGCCCACATACAATATTCACCCACCACCAGCCCCCATACAATATCCACTCCCACCAGCCACATACAATATCCTCCCCACCAGCCCACATACAATATCCACCCCCCCACCAGCCCATATGCAATATCCACCCCCACCAGCCACATATAATATCCACAGCCCTCACCATGTCCCGACATACAACATCCACCGCCACGAGCCCACATACACTATCCACCCCCCCCCAGCCCATATACAATATCCATTGCAGCCCCACCCGCCCACATACAATATCCACCCTCACCAGCCCCCATAAAATATCCCCCCCCCACCAGCCCCCATACAATATCTTCCCCCACCAGCTCCCATACAATATCCGCCCCCACCATCCCCCATGCAATATCCACCCCCACCAGCCCACATACAGTATCCATCCCCCACCAGCCCACATACAATATCCACTGCAGCCCACCAGCCCCCATACAATATCCACTGCAGTCACACCAGCCCCCATGCAATACCCACTGCAGTCACACCAGCCCCCATGCAATATCCACCCCCCACCAGCCACATATAATATCCACTGCCCCCACCAGCCCACATACAATATCCACCGCCACGAGCCCACATACACTATCCACCCCCCCACCAGCCACATACAATATCCATTGCAGCCCCACCCGCCCACATACAATATCCACCCTCACCAGCCCCCATAAAATATCCTCCCCCTCCACCAGCCCCCATACAATATCTTCCCCCACCAGCTCCCATACAATATCCACCCCCACCAGCCTCCACGCAATATCCACCCCCACCAGCCCACATTCAATATCCACCCCCTACCAGCCACATACAATATCCACTGCCATCCAGGCCCACATACAATACCACTGCCCCCAGCCAGGCCCCAAAAAGGTAATCCACTGCCCCCCACCAAACCCACATACAATAACCACTGGCCCCCACCAGCCACATACAATATCCCGCTGCACCCACCTCAGCCCCCCATCACAAATATCGCACGCCCCCATCAGCCATACAAATGCACTGACCCCCACCACCCCCATACAATATCACACCCACCATCCCCCATTCACTTTTAATATCCTCCCCCACCAGCCCCGATACAAATCCACGACCACCAAAGCCCACATACAGTATCCACTACCCACCAGCCACATACATAACCAGCCCCCAGCACTCCCACATACAATATCCACCAGCCCCACCATGCCCACACTACAATATCCACCCCCACCTGAGCCCATATACAATAACCCACCCCCACCAGCCACAATAACAATATCCACCCCCACTAGCCCATAATACAGAATTCACTCCACCACCAGTCCCCAGACAATATCCCTCCCACCGACCCTACATACATAAGTCCAACCCCACCCACCCACATACAATATCCTCGCCCCACCCGGCCCCAGTACAATATCCACCCCCACCAGCCCATTATACAATATTCACATCCAGCCACCACCCCCCATAACAATATCCACTCTCACCACCCACACAATATCCTCCCCCCACCAGCCCACATACAATATCCACCCCCACCATCCCGCATACAATATCCACCCCCACCAGCCCCCATACAATATCCACCCCCAACCAGCCCACATACAACATCCACCCCCAACCAGTCCCCTACATACAATATCCACTGGGTGTGCCCCCACCAGCCCACATACAATATCCTCCAGCCCACATACAGTATCCACCCCCCACCAGCCACAAACAATATCCACCCCCCATACAATATCCACTATACCACTTCCCACATACAGATATCCACCTCCAAGTTTTCCCTAGGCTCAAAAACCCCCATAACTTTTTAAAATAAACAACAACAAAAACGAAAACCCAAAAAAGTAAAAGTGAAACCCCAAATTTTTAAAGGGAAAAAAGGGGCATTCCCCCCCTGTTACAGTCAGGGACAAATGTACTTTGCCACAATACAAACATCAGACACCAGTTTCAGGTCACAAAAACATGATACTGCAGCAAAATTTACCCAAAAAACGAAGTAAAATAACCCCTGACAAAACAGGGGCTCAAAAGGGGACACCTTTTTTTTGAGAGTCATTTTTTCTCGCTGTTCGGGCCCCCATCCAGGTTTTCCCCAAAATCCCTGTTTATTTTTCCTGGGGAAAAAAAACTGCTCTGAAAAAAAAAATTTTTTTAAAAAACCCCACAAACATGTTACACTCCTCACTTTTTCAGCACTTCTCTAACTGTTCCCAACCCTATTCATATAGCGCCCCTAATGTTAATAATGACTCCCTTGCACCCCAAACAGAAAAATATCCCCAGATGGCTCCCACTCGTATACCCGGGTTTAGTCTTTTTTTTGGGTCCCTTTACAGTACGTAGCTACACCCCCAAATTGGGAAGAAAGATAAATAGACTCCTTCATTATATAAGTAGGTTGCTTCCCTAGTAGATAGGTATGTAGGACACCCTAAGGTAGGTAGGTAGATATATAGGCCCCTTTAGTAGGTAGGTATATAGGCTCCCCAGTAGGTAGGTTGATATATAGGCCCCCTTACTAGATTGGTTTATAGGGCCTCTCAGAAGGTAAGCATATAGGCCCCCCAGTAGGTAAGTATATAGGCCCCCTTACTAGGTAGATGTGTAGGACATCTCAGTAGTGATGTATGTAAGCCCCCTTTTATGTAGGTTGTAGATACGTATAAGAAGAAATTGTACAAGTGACTCCATGTACTGTCATTTTGAGGAGGCTTGTTGTAGATGGAGATTGCAGGTTTATCCAGACAAGAGTTTGTCCACAGCAAAGAAAAAGTCCAAGGTTTAAGTAGTAAAGATTTATTACAAGATAACAAAAAATGTATGGCCAGAAGAGAAACTGTAGCAGTCAGTGCATCCCGTTCTCTACTGTGTACAATACAGTTCGCTCAAATAGTATCTGTTATCAGAAAACATTGGTCAGCAGATCCACGTACAAAAAGTGCAGCCAACTTTACTTCATTTACTAATGGAGATACATATCCTATTATTATCTTACATACAGTAGGTACAGAAAGTATTCAGACCCCATTAAATTTTTCACTCTCTGTTTCATTGCAGCCATTTGGTAGGATCCAAAAAGTTAATTTTTTTGCTTATTAATGTGCACTCTGCCCCCCCCCCCCCCATCTCAAAGAAAAAAAAAAGAAATGTAGATATTTTTACAAATTTTTTAAACAAGAAAAACTAAAATATCACATGGTCTTTAGTATTAAGATCCTTTGCTCAGTATTGAGTAAAAGTGCCTTTTGAGCTACTACAGCAATGAGTCTTCTTGGGAATGATGCTACAAGTTTTCACACTTGGATTTGGGGCTCCTCTGCCTCTTCCTTGCAGATCCTCTCCAGTTCCTTCAAGTTGGATGGTGGACTTCGGTGGACGCAATTATCAGGTCTCTCCAGAAATGCTCAGTTGGGTTTAGGTCAGCGCTCTGGCTGGGCCAGTCAAGAATGGGCACCAAGTTGTTCTGAAGCCACTGCTTTGTTATTTTAGCTGTGTGCTTAGGGTCATTGTCTTGTTGGAAGAAGAACCTTTGGCCCAGTCTGAGGTCCAGAGCATCTGGAAGAGGTTTTCATCCAGGATATCTCTGTACTTGGCCGCATTCATCTTTCCTTCAATTGCAACCAGTCGCCCTGTCCCTGCCCCCGTAGCATGATGCTGCCATGTTTCACTTTAGGGATTGTATTGGGCAGGTAATGAGCAGGACCTGGCTTTCTCCACACATACCACTTAGAATTAACACCAAAAAGTTCAATCTTTGTCTCATCAGAGCAGAGAATCTTATTTGTCATAGTCTTGGAGTCCTTCATGTGTTTTTTTGCACAGTGTATGCGGCTTTCATACGTCTTGCACTGAGGAGAGGCTTCCGTCTGCAGCTTTCCTATGTCTTGCACTGAGGAAAGGCTTCCGTCGGCCGCACTCTGCCATAAAGCCCCGACTGCTGGAGGCTGCAGTGATAGTTGACTTTGTGGAACTTTCTCCCATCTCCCTACTGCATCTCTGGAGCTCGGCCACAGTGATCTTGGGCTTCTTCTTTACCTCTCTCACCAAGGCTCTTCTCCCATGACTGCTTAGTTTGGCTGGACAGCTGGGTCGAGGAAGAGTTGTGGTCGTCCCAAACTTCTTCCATTTTAGGAGTATGGAGGCCACTGTGCTCTTAGGAACCTTGAGGGCTGCAGAAATTATTTTGTAACCTTGGCCAGATCTGTGCCTTGCCACAATTCTGTCTCTGAGCTCCTTGGGCAGTTCCTTAGACCTCATGATTCTCATGTGCTGTGACATGCACTGTGAGCTGTGAGGTCTTATATAGACAGGTGTGTGCCTTTCCCAATCAGTTTAATTAAACACAGCTGGACTCCAATGAAGGAGTAGAACCATCTCAAGGAGGATCAGAAGGAAATGGACAGCATGTGAGGTAAATATGAGTGTTACAGGAAAGGGTCCGAATCCTTATGACCATGTTAAATTTCAGTTTTTCTCATTTAATAAATTAGCAAAAATATCTACATTTTTTTTTTCCAGATGGGCAGGGGTTGTTTGCAAAGTGTACATTAATGAGCCATAAAGTGAACTTTTTGATCTTACCACCTGGCTGCAATGAAACAAAGAGTGAAAAATTTATGAGGTCTGAATACCTTCCGTACCCACTGTAAATTTTAACAGTAAGTATGGTATAAACCTTACAAGCTGTAACATCTCTCACGTCCAGTATGTGGGCTGCAACACAGGTTCTCCCATAGAACGTATCAGGAGACATCAGACGCGGGGACATCAAATTCATTCACCTCCTCTATGGTATCACTTCCAGGAGACGCGCTCTGGTGATACAAGTGCTTCCTCATTCACAGGTATAGAGAAGGTAATGAGATCCAGGAGGAGAGGGGATCTATACAAGAGGCTGTTCTGCCGGGAGTCCAGGTGGATTTTCTGCTTGGGGACTGGAGTCCTAAATGTCCTCAACATTAAACAGGATATTTCCTATCAATACTAAAACCGCTTCTTTTCTTCATATATATTATGGTGCACTATGAGTATAATTTGAGCTAAGTATCTTCAGTGACTGGTGTAGAGTATTTTCATTTTGTTGGTGGAGAGAACACACGTGATGGCCTCAGGTGTTTTAAAATGTGCTTTGATTTATTTTTAATAAGCATACTGCAACTAAGGACATGGCGTTCCGCATACTATTAACAAATCACACTGTAATGAGTGCTGCCGGAAAATTTGTTATGCCCAATAAATAATTTTAAGGGATAATAAAAATAAAAAGACATCTAAAAAATTATGACAACCATGCTGCGGGCTGCAGGAGCATCACTAACCCAGTCACCGCAGGTGGCGCTCTGACCCGTATGCCGGATCAACCTACTCACCTCACCTCGTACCCCACCTCGTCTTCCTGGTAGCTGTCATGCGCACCTCCACCTCATAGAATGCACGTGCGCAACAGCTCTGCAAGATTTAAAGGACCAGCGCACCGGCGATTAGTCATTGCCAGCCGCTGACCCTATTTAACCCTACTACTTCCTCTATGCTTTGCCTGATCTTTAGTGTCCCTGTGCCTACTGAGAAAGCATTTCCTAAATTGTAACTAGTGACCAGTTTACCGTACCAGTTGCCTCTGTCCTTCGACCATGAACCTTTGCCGCCTGTCCTGACTTTCTTGCCTGTCCCCAACTACGAGCTTGCATCATAATTCTGTACCATGATGCACCTCAGTCGCCACCACAAGCTAGTCATGCCATGGGTAGTGACTTGTTAGGACCCCCGCCACAGCAAGTTCATCCTGCCTTGCAGTGGTCTCTGGTTAACACTGAGAGCTACTTAGACCACACTCCCTGGCGTGGCTTATTCCACCGCTTGTGGTGGTCCAGAGGATCCACTACTCCTACCGCTTCAGTAAGATCTGGAAATGGATCCTGCCAAGGTGCCTCTGTCGAGCATTGCTGACCTCACCACCATATTGTACCAGCAGTCCTAGGACAAGTAAAGGTGAACTGAGAAAGAAAATCCAAC
>JAODAL010041937.1:0-35357 GCA_025379985.1 Phyllomedusa bahiana
AGATGTTTTCCCGCTGACCAAAAGGCTGCCGGAGGGACTTTGCTGCAGCGCTGCTGCGGATCTACCGCTCTGGTTATATTCCGCTTGGGGCCCTCGTCAGACGGCTTGGAGGCCGCGTGGGCCGGGGGGAGCCCGACAGCAGGACCTGATGTATGGTCTTGAGATTGCCTCCGGGGTCGATTGATAGATCCAGGGTAGGATAAATCTTTAGCAGAAGATATGGCTTGAGATATAGCTCTGAAAAGAGCTGAAATATCGCCGATGGCTTAGGATTCTTTGTTAGTTGGCAGGAGCTGATGTGATGCACGTCTCACTCCATCAGCGTCCAGGCCACGCCCGAGGGGATTGTATTTTAAACAGCCCCTTAAATAGACCCATTTTAAAAACTGAACATCACATAGTATTCAAAACAACATTTAGGACGTTAACCAATAAGGTGTTACACAGGAGTTAAAGTAAAGCAGAGGTGAAATGTTTTTTTTTTTTTTTTAAAAAAAGGGGGTGTTAACAAATGAACTTAGAGCGACATGTATGATTTTTGGCATTTAGCCGCCAATTTTTCTGTGCATATAAATAGTGTAGAATGCGCCTGATTTATGAACCCCGTCCACTGCGGGTCATAAATCAGGCTCCTTCTAGCGTTTGTACGACATTTCTGGCTCAGGTTAAGCACTTTTAAGGTGGTCTACTTGTTCCAAGAGTAATGCCTGGAATTGCCGTACTGAAGCTATAAATGTGTAGCTTCATACGGTTCTAAGGTGCCCCACCTCCCACACGCCCTCCAAAATCAGGCACATTACAAAGTGCCATGGACGCTCTCTAATGCGCCTGATATTGGCGTGCGGCAGGTTTAAAACTATCACGAACGGGGCTGCGCTAGATGTCAGGCTGAAAAGACACCAGACTTCTGCCACAGCCCCGTTCATACATGTCGTCCTTAATATTTATTTACTTGATTCTGTAGTTTTTAAAAAAATATTCCATATTTTTCCCTAGTATGCTATATTACTTGAACACAGGCCTCAGAAACCAGGGAGCAGCTACTGAATTTAAGGGTCCCCTTTTTACTATGTATTTCAAACACCTTCAGGTTAGTTGAGACCTCAGGAGCCAAAAAATAAAAGAATACCACCAAAAAGCCCGAATTTTGTAAACCCCAACCCTCAAGACATTCATCTAGGGATGTAGTGAGCATTTTGATCACTTAGATGTTTCATAGATTTTATTAGTATTGGGCTGGAGAAATGAAAACTTTATTTGTTTTTCAGTTATATATATTCATTATATTTCACGTTCACAAGAAATACAGGAGAAAAAAAAAATTACATAATTTCACCAAAGTCCACTAAAAGCCCTTTCTATGTGGAATCCCCACAGGACATTTGGAGCGCTTTTTAGCCTTTTGAGAGCAGAGTTTGCTGGAATAGTTTTAGGACTCCATGTCGCATTTACAAAGCCCCCATGGTATCAATACAGTGGAAACCCTTGAAAAGTGACCCCATTTTGGAAACTACACTACTCAAAGAATTCATTTACGGGTGTATTGAGCATATTGATCCCTGAGTTGTTTCAAAGCTTTTTATAGCTTTGGGCAATAAAAATGAAATGTAAATTTTTCCAATAACGTAGCTTAGTTCCTAACTTCTTATAAAAGAAAAATAGGAAAAAAGAGCACAAAATTTCTTAAGCAGATTCTCTCAGGTATTCACATATGTGAAGAACAACCTCAAATCAAGAAATACAAACAACACCGTCCAAAAAAATCAATGGGCTGGACCAACCCCTTGATAGAAAAGCTAGTGATTCTATACAAATACAGACAAAACAAACTACACCAAAGACATCACTTAGCAGCTAAATATATTCCAATAAAACATCACCTTTAATACGAATATAAAAATTACTTAATACTATCCCTATCACACCCTAGAAACCACTATATTAACTACCCTAACCTATCCAACAAAATGTAGAGTAATCGCCCCAAAAAGGGTGCCCCCACCTGGAACCTAGTCCCTTACTAGCAAACCCTATTAGCCCCTACTCTTTACAGATGATATTTATACCAGTAAATAGAATTTATATGGGACTATTAATATTCTATATATATACAAGAGACTATATAACTCACCAATATACAGGTACACTGATGTATATACCCCCAGTGCACCCCACAATGTTCCAAAAAAGAAAGCAAAGGGGATCTATCGGAGATCCCTCTTACGTAACTCAATAAATATAGATACTTGCAAGTAATGATATACCCCGTCTATGACCAAAATCAATAATGCAATGGCAGACACAATAAATACTGTATCATGTATAAAGCCACAATGACAGATAGTGTACCCTACATAAAGCCAAGCCAATGCGTTTCCCCCTTTTTTGTTCTAAGGGTTCATCAGGGCAGGTGGAACAAATACATTCTTATACATATAAAACAAAATATCAACCCATTATCTCTAGGAGATATAGTGCATATCACATATAGATAAATGATACCAAATACTTGCGTGTCCCGATACAACTTAATGGAGGTACCCTAGCACCATGACAGACAGGAGGCCTTCCTTCCTTACCTGGGGCTACTGATGGCAGTGTGGGTTTCTGTGAGGCCACTCCTCCTGGCTATAAGCTGGTCGAGAGGGCCACCTGGCAACGAAGCAGATGGTCAGTGGGATCTGCTCGTTCTAGGCGGTATCTCTGTGGTGAGCACTGGCACCACTACTCTGCACTGGCAGAGTTGTGGTGCCTGGCGGCCCAGTGGTGGGGCTTTCAGTTGGTAGGCGGTCTGGGTGTTCGCCCCACCTTATCTTCAGTACAAGACCGCAGTAATGTGGAGAAAGAGGCTAGAGAGGTGGGAGAAATCAGTTAGGAAAGAAATGAGGTGTCACCAGTCCACAGTCATCAGCAGGAGTCGTTCGGCAGATCCAGGCCTGGCAGATTAGGCTCCATCAGAAGGTCTTCGGTGTCTGCAGCTGCTTGGGTTATACCCCCAGGAACGGCCTGGTGAGAGAGCGGCTGTTGCAGGGGCTGGGGAATGTACAGCGGGTACTGTTTCTGGGTCGACGGAGGCAACAGCGATCGGGTTTGCCAACTTTGCCCATTTGAACATATTTCAATTGCAACTCCAAGCATATGGTTTATTTAACCAAGTGCTTGGATTGTAATGTACAATATGTGGGATGCACGCAAGGTCCGGTAAAAATTAGAATTAGGAGACATCTATTGGATGCCAATAAATTTAATAACTTTAAAATTTCGGTGGGCATCTAGACATTTTGCACATGTTCATTTGGGAGACACGCGCCCCTTCTCATTCTTGGGAATAAAAAGGGTTACATGTGGTGCTATGGGTGGAGATTTACATAGGAAGCTCCTGGACAGGGAGTCAAAATGGATTTTCCTGCTTGACACAAGAGCTTCAGTAGGATTGAATAAAAGGCAACATCTAACCTATCATTATTAACTAGCATTTATCATCCTAACTTTGTTCATACTTTCATTGTTTTTACTTTATAATTGAGGTTTTTATGTAATGATGACGGAGATTATGTATATCACGTGACATTGTTATCACGTGTTATTCTCAGGTACTATAAGAAGCAGCTAATCGCACAATTCAACTAGCTACGACTAAGGACAAGACGCGTCCGAAACACTTCAGCAGTTGTGAGACACCACAGTCAATTTAGGCTGCGTGTGTTCCTGTATCCTTCATTGTGTGCCATACCACATACAATTTTAACTTGCATAATTGAAGTCAAGCTTTATCTGGATAGCCCCCATGTGTAGCTGGTTTCTCTGCATTCCTTGTCAAAATAAGTCAGGTAGACTTGATGCACAAAGTCTGTGATATTTGTTCTTGGTTTTTTAACCATGTATTCTCCACAGATGTAGCAGAATACAATAGGATTGTTGATACAGGCTCTCCTTGATAATGTCATTTTTACACGTATTTATACTTATTAAGGCAGAACTTTTTGGGTATAAACCAAGACTGGGTTGACAAACTCTTACTGTAGCTGACTTTTCCTCTGCAAATTCATAGTTGAATTCTGACTTCAGAAAGTTGCTGTTATAGCATTATAGGTTTACAAATTGAAATACAAAATAATTAAATGGGATATTTTATTACCTAAGACACTGTTAAAGAGTCAAAAGACAGACCAAAAGCTATTGCATTTGTTATCACACACAAGTCACATTGGGGAATGCATTATTTTCATGGATGTCCATTATCTCAAAAAGTAGTGGGATTTTTTAATTCAGCACTCTAAAAATACCCTAAATCCATTCAAAAAACCTTGGCACCTGAAAAAAAAATTGTAGACCTGTGCAATCAGTCTGCCTCTTCACACATCCTTGCATTGCCCTCCTGATATTCCTGTAAATTATTTGCGCCCATCGCATGAGAATATTTATTGTGCTATTTGGTTTTGAAGGTTTTAGAGCTCAATGCTTTTTGATTCTTGCAATGCTGGTTTCCTGGTGTAAAAAACTCTGTAACTGACTCTCTCGCTCATCTACAGTAAGACAGATTTTGGGCGTTGGCAACAGAGGCAGAGCAATGTGGTATTCCATTTTAAGAGAAGCTGTGGAACATGGTTTGATAAGGCAATCGCTGAGTGGGAACATGCAGTGGGCATATTCCAAGGTTTGGTGTGAGTGGAAAGTTTGATTGCCGGGATAATGTAGAATAGGTTTTCAGATGACTGGGTGAATGCACTTTTGTATTTTCTAGGCTGTTTGTCAGAGGAGGGGATTTCTTAAGCTGGTGTAAATGGTCTCATGGCTGTGTTAACATTCTTTTTCACAGTCACGGTTTTGGAGGATGTGACCGAATATTTTCTGGTGTGATGGGCGAGGGTGGTACGGGATTCCAGGTGACTGGTGTCTTTTGATTTGTTGGTATCACTATGGTACAGGCTGGAGTGAGAATGTTTCGCAGTGTCCGAATTTTTTTTTATTCAATTGGCATTTTCTAAAGCATTTTTCAGGGTCTTTTGTGTTTTGGAACTGGTGGTCCAATCCCAGAGTGTAGAAGTGGTTTGTTTAAAGAGGAGGTGCAGTTGCGGCAGGCAGTAGTTCAGTGTTTTTTGAGAAAATCTAAAATGAATCAATGGGGTCCAGTAGTTTGGTTGGCGTTGCATGAGCTTCAGAGTTTTGTGGTGCGGCCGGTGTCGTGTTTTGCTATATTGTCTTGGATATCGTTTATATGTTTGTCCCGACTTGCTCTAAAATGGGTTAGTGGCTATTGGTTGGTTTTATTGTTTTTTTGTTTAACCGGTTTAGCTTGGGTGCCTTTTTCGGTGTTGATTTTCATTTGTGTTGTTACTTTGCAGATCCTGGGGCATGTTGGTCTAGGTCATTGGAACACTCGTATGTATATTGGGGAAAGGTTGTCTGGTATCTCTGGCAGAAAGGGCGACAATTAGGTTTTGATCATAATATTACCGTGCTTCGATGAATAGGGATTCATTGTTTAGTCTAGAGCAGATTATTGATGGAAATAGCTTCATGCATCCTTGGATTGCCCCTCTTGTGATACATGCAAGGGGAATGATTTGGACATGCATCCATTAAATTGGATCTACTCAGAATGTGGATGTCGTTTCCAGGATTATTGGTGGTCTAGTCAGATGTGGTTGCTAAGAAAGTCTGGAGACATGCTTGGTCGGTGGATCAGCTTAATAAGGCTCTGGTGAAGCTAAATAAGGAGACAGGGTGGTTTGTAAAGCAGAAAGGTGAGATTTTTGCTCAACATACAGAGTTGAAGGATGAATCAGAGGAACTTCTAAGGGCGGGTAGAAAACATCTTAATGCCATCGGCCTTGACATGTGGTGTTTGTCGCTACAGGAAACAATTTCTTACAGTGGTGTGAGTATGGAGCGATGAGCATCTGTAAGAGGTCACAGTGACCATCAGTGTCAGGAAAACGGTTTCGAAGGCAGGGTATTCAGAGAAAAATGCGATCAGTATTGAATTTTAAGATTTACGGACTGCTGTTTGGAATACACCTGAATTGAGCTTCCTAGTGGTGGTTTAGGCCTCAGGAGTTAGTACATATTCAGTGCAAGGCATTATCATTGGGTGCCCTTAGGGCAGGTGTCTACGGCCAGGGGTAAGTTTTGAGGTTCACTGGGTATACCCTCATTTAATGCGCCTTAAAACTGGCGTGAAGATGCCTCTTTTCTGACATGTCGCCATTAGTGTTTGTCAGATCGGAAATGAGTTTTAGCGCATGTAAAAAAAACAGACATTGTTCCTATTGAAAGGCTGACATTTCCCAGAAATTGAAAACCAAAAAAAGCAACCTGCAAAACAAAATTATCAATGCATTACATAATATAGTATGTTTAATGTGTTTGAAAAGTTCAATTGTTGACAACATTTTTATATAACACCTTGCAATATGTAAAAATTTTAAATTGAGACAGGCTACAAATGGAAAGCATTGTTGGCTTGATCCTATTGTTTTAACATATGTTTTTCATATACATATGGCAGAACATTTGTATATTGATTCTTAACACCTATGACACTAAAGTTTCATTAATGTGTATTGTAGCCACCCCAACCCCACCCTTATCCAATTCACATTGCAATCTAGATTATTATATGTTGAAGTTATCCTTTCTGACACTTTGTAAAATGTATCCCAGTGTATACTGTGATAGACCCATGGGATTTATAGCACAAATGTCTATATTGGACGATATTTGTTTAATATAACATTTAGAGATGGGCGAATTTCTCAAAATTTGCCGAATTTTCCGACAAAATCCGTTTCGTTCAGAATTACTTCGGGATGAATCACGTTAAAAAACAGCTATTTCCAGGCTGCACAGAGCCTGCAGGTTGCTGTAGAACGTTGTGCCATGCTAAATATGCAGAGGGACCCTTGGTTGGTTTCATACAATGCTGGTTTTAGTATGACACGCACATGACTGCCGCCGCTCTTAACAATCGCCTCACTTTAAAATTCCCTGGGCACTTACGGGGGCAAAACTGACCAAAAAACTGAAGCAGGAATGCAGCCTGATAAAGTAATGGCAGCGCCAGCTGGAAAAAACAAGCTGAGGGCTAAGATTCTACCATAGCATCATAGAACATAGTAGTAGGTTACTGGAGCCGCCACAGATCGCAGCACAGTAAGGGGACGTCACAGCAGGGTCACTCCATGAGGCCAGAGCTTTAAACCGTCACAAAATATGACAGAACCTGTTCTTTTGAAACGCTGATACATGTAGAGGCCCCTGAGAATGAGTGGAGAGGGTCGGCAATAATTTTGCGTTGACGTCTCTGATCATTTTGCCCTTCCTTTCATCCGTCAGTGTCCACTTTCAATCGGTCAATAATCCATCAGTATTGCTAAGGCCAAAAACAAATAGGAGTTGATCCAAAACAGAGATGACCAGTAAATTGGATATTTGCATGTCTTCTGTGTTCTGTATCTACTCCTGCTTTTGGTTAGACAATCCTGATCCTTCCATTCCTTCTGAACAGGTGAAAAGAAGGGAAAAAAAAACATAGTGGCCAATGTCATAGAGTGGTGAGGGTGGAAACAGCATTAGGAAACCACAGGGGGTTCCAGTGAGACAGCGGTCACTTGGCAGAAGCATGAGTAGGCCACAGAGTGGCACAATGACAAATTCTGGAGGTGGCAGCAACATCAGGAGCCCCCAAAGTGGCACAATGACACAGTGTGGAGATTTACATCATCAACAGCAGCAGCATGAGGTTCAGACAGTGGCCCCAATGACAGAGTGTGGAGGTGGCACCAACAGGAGTAGGCCACAGAGTGGCACAATGACAGAGTGGGAGAGGCATGACAGGAGCAAACAGCAGCACATGAGGTCAGACAGTGGCACAATGACAAGTGTGTAGGTCACGGCAGCACCCCACGCGCAGCTTTAAAGGTCAGACAGTGGCAAAATGACATTTGGAGGTGACAAAAACGGGAGAAGGCCAAAGGTGGAACAATAAACAGAGTGTGGGGGTTTCAGGGTAGGAGCAAAAAAGCACCCAAAAAAATGGGGGGTTCAGACAGGGGCAAAAAGCCCGTGTGTGGGTTTCCCCGGCGCACCACGCGCGCATGAGGTCAGACAGGGGCCAAAAATAAACTTCGGGGGGGGCAAAAACGGAGAAAAGGGCCCACAGAGGGGGCAAAAATTCAGAGGGGTGGGGGAAAGGGAAAGGAAAGCAACGGGCGAAGCATAGGTCAGACAGTGGCAAAATTGACGGTGTGTGGGTCCCCGCAGCGGGCCACGCAGCACATGAGGTCATACATGGCACAAGACATTCGGGGTGGCAAAAACGGGAGGGGGCCCCCCCAGAGTGGCACAATGACAGGTGTGGAGGTCTTTGGAAGGGCAACGGGCAGCACATGAGGCCCAGACAGTGGCAAAAGGGACAAAATGTGTGGGTTAAACGGCAGCACCACACGCAGCATGGGGTCAGCCAGTGGCCCCATACATTTGGGGGTTTGGCAAAAACGGGAGAAAGGCCACAGAGGGGCCCACAATGAAAGGGGTGGGGGCCCATGGCAGGAGAACGGGCAGGAGCATGAGGTCAGACGTGGCCCCAATGATTTTTCGGGAAATTTTGGCAAAAAAGAGAAAAGCCCAGAGTGGCAAAAAGCCCAAGAGTTTTGAGGCCCACGGCGGGAGCAACAGCAGCAGAAAGGGGTCAGACAGTGGACAATGACATAGTGTGGAGGTCACGGCACACCCACAGCGGGCAGCATGAGATCAGAATTTAGCACAATAAAAAATTGTGGATGGGGGCAAAAACAGGGTGGGGCCACGGAGGGCCAATGCCCAGAGGGGGAGGTGAGGCAGGAGCAACACATGGGTCGGAGGGGCAAAATGACACGGGTGGGGCCCGGGGCACGAAATCGCAGCAGTTTGATTTTCAAGAGGGGCAAAATGACCGTGTGGAGGTCACAGCAGCAGCGTCGGGAAAGCACCCATGAGGTAAACAGGGGGGCAAAATTTAAAAATTGGGGAGAGGCCAAAAACAGGAGTAGGCCACAGAGTGGCAAAATTTGACAGAGTGGGGGTGACGGCAGGAGCAACAGAAATTAGGGTCAGAGGGGTTGGCCCACAATGACACGGGTGTGAAGGTCACGGCGCACCCTTCAGCGCAGAAATGGGGCGGGAGAGTGGCACAATGAAAACATTTTGGGGGGGAGGCCCATGGCACCGCAACAGCAGCAGCAGCTTGGGTTCATAGAGGGGACAAGGGAACAGAGTGTGGAGGGGGGTTGGCAAAACCGGGCCCCTGGTAAAGATGGGGGTGGGCAGAGGGAAAAAAACTGGCCCAAAAGATGTGGGGCATCAGGGGGTTTTTTTGGCCTTCAGAATAGTGGCTGAGCGGGGTATTTTTGAACCCAGACTCTTTTTCTCAAATTTTTTGGGGAGGCGTCTTGGTGATGAAAATCTGCCCCAAAGGCTTTGGGTTTTTGGGGAAAATTCCTGGCCGACCACCCCGGATTAAATCTTGCAAAGGCCCAGTCGTTCCACTTTTTCCAGGGGAAAAGCGGGTTTCCCCTTGGGGGAAAACGGGGCTCCCGCCGCACTAAAACCCCCGTCTGATCCCCCCCCCTACGGGGCCGGGCAGGAGTTTTCCACTGCAAACTCGGAAGGGTTTGCGGCCCCCACTTTCCAGTTTAAACTGCCCAGTAGTCCAGGGGAAATTTTTCAAACCGGAGTGGCAGGTGTTGTCCAAGAACCCAACCCCCGTTGGTTCAGCATCTGCTTAAGGTCCTGCGTTTGCTGCTGGGGGAGTGCCCCCCTCACTGGGTTGGGTGAAGAAAGTGCTCTTAAAGCGACCCCAGATTTAGGTTGCGCTGATGGAGTGGTACAATTCCAACCCCCCCCACCTTCCCACACCCAGCCGCGGCAATGGTACTTGAGCCTGGGAAACCCCCCGGGTCAGACCTTCAGAGGTTTAGGGTTTCCGAACATAGGCGCACCCAAATAAACTGCGGAGGATTTCCCCTATAGAAATTTGATTTTTTGTCCTCCCTCTCAGCAGCGGGGAAAAGGGGGCCCTCCTTTTTGGAAATCGGTAGCGAGGGTCCAAAAGGGTGGAGACCCGGGAAAGTCATCCCATCTGCCGGGGGTTTGACTATTTGGCTGTCGCAACCCGGAAAAACAACAGCTGCGGGCCATTGCACAAGTGACTTGAGGGACCCCCCCTGCCTCCATCTCCACTGTATACTCCGGGTGTTTTTTGGGTCATCTCCCTCTTTTCCCTCTTTCCCCCTTCTGCCTCCCCCAGCTGCCCCCTTGTTTCCTCCCCCTTCCTTCACCTGGGTAAAAAAACCACCCCTTTAAACCAGACTTTCCCTTGTGCCCCAATGTCCCCCTCCTCCCGTTCGGGTCCCCCCCGGAAATCATGTGGCCACGAGATGTGTCGCCACTCTCCTTTCCCCCGGGCCCGGACAGATTTTTCACCCATCTTTTCCCAAAGGACAAAAAGCAGGGGAAAATTCCCGTTTTTCCCCCCGTAGCCCCTGGCGACGGGACAAATAACGGGCCCCCTTTCAATGGCCTAAAGCAAAGGGGAGGGGTCACGCATGATTTCCCCACTGGCTGCATAAATTTAACACAGAGGGGGTACTCCTGCCCGTGGATCATAAAAAAAATCGTTAATGGCCCTTTTTCCTCTGTTAATACAGTCTTTCCCAACATTTTCAGGCTGGTTTTCCAACAGGTGGAAACATCGATACCCAGCGTGTGTTGGGGGAGGCGTTCTGCCGCGCACCTCGAGGAGGTGTTCCTTGGTTTGGGAGGAATTTGGGTGAAGTGCATGCACAGTTTCCCGGCCATTTTAGAATCATTTAGATCGGTGGAAAACTTTTTTTTAAAGGAAAAATTTTCACAACCCAAATTTTAACCGTGCGCCATGCCCGGGCGCAGGGGCCATCCCCCCTCTGTGCGCGCGGACACCAAAGTTCCCCCCCATTGCCGTCACCATGGTTCCAATTTGCAGTTTGGGGGGGGGAGAAACCACACATCGATTTCTTTCTGTGCGCGGGCAGTTCCCCCCCTGGGGTACTTCGTTTGCCAAAGGGAAGCCAGGTTTTGGGAAATGCATGACAAAACCGCTGGGGCCTACACATGTGGAAGATGAAGCAGTACTTTTTGGGGGCTGAGATGGGGGGTGGTGGAGGAAAGGGGAAGGGGGGCATTGGTGCCCGGGCAGCAAATTTGACCCAAAGTGGGGAGAAAGCGGCTTCCTGTCCAAGTTTTTGGGGTGGCTGGGAGGAAGCAATTTTACCCGGTTTGGGCCCCCAAAAGGGAAAAGTGCTGGCCCTGACCTAGTTACCCGTCCAACTCCCCTGCTGCCAGGGGACCTTGGGGAAAAAACCGATAAGCTCAAGGCTGGTTTGCCTTTTTGGAAAATAAATTTTTGGCTTGGAAAAATCTCCCCCCTCGGGGTGGCCCCAGGCCATTAAAATTTTTAACGGTGCAGAGCCCCCATTTGGAAAGGAGGGACTGCAATACCAACCAAATTGGGCAGGAACCAGTCAGCTTCTTTCACCTTTGGATGGTTGGACGCATACTTTTGGGCTTTTGCAATCGCCTCGTTGAACGACTGCTGGGCCATGAGTAGCCCAGGAGCGGAGCGTTTTGGCCCCGGGGAAAAATGGCAAAGAGAAAAAGCTCCCCTTTTTGCCCGAGGGGGGTGGAGCCCTTGAATGGCTGCAAAAGGCAAACGTCCCCTGGGCGCGCTGCTGCGTTGCTGTGGGGGCAGGAAAGGACCAAACCCCAAAAAGAGCCACGTTTTTTCCCCGGCCAACCCAAAGGTGACGGGTGGGATGGGGTTGACGCAGGGCCCTGGTGGGCCCAAAGTTAGCCCTGGGGCCCCCGCTTTAATTTCCCGCTTTACAGATTCTAAATAACCCAATTCAGCTCCTCCTGGTTTTTAGGGAAAAAAACTGCCCACACCGCAGAGTAGCCCGGGTTTTACCGCCCAACCCGGGTCCGCAATGGTGACTAACTGCCGGGTGCCTCGCTGAGCCCCCGTGCCGCTAATTTTCTTTGGGCATCGAAGCGGGTTTTTTTACCCCGGGGGGCTTTTGGGTTTCCCGACCTCGCACGCGCCCCCTGCTGACTCAGGGCCCCACTTCCCACTTTCGGCTCGCCCCTGCCGGGGGCGCAAACTGAGCCCTTCTCCTGACGCCCTCTTCACCCAGCTCCCAAGTGCGGTCGGCTACATCATCATCTATTTGTGTTTCATCGTCACTGCTGTCCTCATCACCAGTCCTGGTATGCATAGGCTGACCCCTCACAACATGACCTCCCATGCTACTCTCAACATCTATACTTTGCCGCCTACTGCAAGAATCAGGGTAATTGGCCCCATTTCTTCGCTGCCAAGTAGCTGCTGACTGTCCTCCTCAAATTGTTCATCCTCGCTGTATAGTGGCACTGAGCCCAGACCACATAGTAGATCTCTGGCTGAGGGAACCGGTGGGTTGAGGACAGGTGAGGGCTTCCGGGCCATGCCAACTAAGGGTTGTGTCTGACGTTCCCACCAACTCTTGGCTGGGGTTGTCAGATGTCATCTGGGAGGGAAATGGATGACCTATACAACCAATCAAGAAACCCCTTTGGGGTTTTTGGTCAAACACTGCCGCTAGATGACACCGGCAAATGTGGCCTCACCGAGTGACCCCTGCTGCGATGTCCCCTTACTGTGCTGCGACCTGTGCCTGCTTCAGGAATGTTTGTGCCACTGCCACTCGCATGTGAAGAGCCTGTCACCTCTCTGTCTGACATATTGTTTGTTCAAAAATGTTCAGACTCTGTTTAATGAAGATATCTGTATATGATAAATACACACCCTGTATTTCACTCCAAATTAACCCACTAACAGGCTTGGGTAAACCTTGGATATAAACTGCGCAAAAGAAATGAGTTGCCAAAAATTAACACCTATGTGGCGTGGTAAAGCAACATGTATTTTACTGACTACAACAGCAGAAAAACGCTTAATTAACCTTCGGATATGAATTATGCTACAGGCAAAAATTCTTCTTTGACATTGAAAAACGTTTCTTTTACTGAATACAACAGCAGAAACACACTTAATTAACCCTTGGATATAAATTGCGCAAAAGAAATGAGCTGCCAAAAATTAACAGCTATGTGGAATGTAAAAACGCTGTTTTAACTGAATACAACAGCAAAAACAGGCTTAGATAACCCTTGGATATTCAATGTGCTGTGAGCAGATAGCATTAAAATGTATATGCAGCTGAATTGGACAACAACTGGACTTTAATTCCCAAAACCCCCCAAAATCAAAATTAGAACGTAAAAGAAGCAGTCTCTGGAAAAGCTGTGACACCCCCCAAAATCGCTGTATAAAAGTTCTTTCTTTTGTGTGAGATCTCAGTTACTGGAGCTGCAGCAGCTACAACACGGCAAAGAGAGAGGAGTGTGAACTGCCAGCGTCGCGTCCGGACTTATATAGTGCGGTGACATCACAGAATCCGCGGTCTCTGATTGGCTTCATCTCTGCAGTCATTTAGGGTACTCCTTTCTTCCTCCAGAGTTTTTTGCCCCATGTACCCCCCATTACTTGCAGCCATTTTATCAATTAAAAACACGCTTCGTTCCCGCGAATCACCACAAACGTCGACTTCGTTCAGAATCGAAGTTTTCCTGAAATTCTAAACGAATTCCACTTGGTTAGAATTGATTCGCCCATCTCTAATAACATTAGTACATTCTCTAGGTTTCTGACACCAAATCATGGTTTACCTGGTTTGTAATTCTGACCCAAAAAGCATATATCTTGCTTACATTATACAAACACCAATATATAAAGACGAAGCCAGGTGTGGAGAAACGCGCGTTGGGGTCTGTCTGTGCCTCCTCTGGGTGGGTATGCGCTCTTACTATGGGTGATTATATGGTGACATATCATTGATTATTTGTATATTTATATGTATATTTGGTTATATACTATGTTATTTATTTGATATGATTATGCACCTTATGTATACCACCTAGTTTGGGGTTGTATCTTTGTGGCACCACCATTTTTAGCTATATGTATTTGGTTTTTGTATTTTTTTGTTTTTACTATACATTTGTAAATTAATAAAAAGTTTTATACATATGTATTTTTGTATTTTTGGTAGTTTTCTTTATATATCGGTGTTGGTTAGAATTTTGGTTTACTACATTGTTTTATTTATTTTTTTGATATATTGGCGTTGTTACATTATACAAATACAGTTGTGCTCAAAACAGGCATGCCACGAAAAAATCCTACCTATGCCCCCAAAGCAATACCAAGAGATTATTATGATTATTATTTATTTTAAAGCGCCATTGATTCCAGGGCGCTGTACATTCGAGGGAGTTACATACATAACATAAGTCAAACGAGTACAATGATAAGTGATGAATGACAATTGGCACGACAGAGAGAGAGAGGACCCTACCCGCAAGGGCTTACAATCTACAAGGAGGGGGAAAGAGACAGAAGGGGGGGGCAGACATGTCGGTGGAGGATGTAGTGACAGCAAGGTTAGTGTAGGTTATAAGCAAGCCTGAAGAAATGGGTATTCAGATTGCTTTTGAAGCTGGTAAAGTGGGGGGGAGAGTCGATGTTTGGGGCAGTGAGTTTAAGGTTTTGGGGAAAGATGGAGAAATCTTGGAGCGGTTGGAGGAGTGAAAAGGGGGGAGGGGAGGAGAAGGTCCTGTGAGGACGGAGATTGCGTGGGGGGATTTTTGGAAATTGGGGCGGTGTATGGAGGGGAAGGCTGGGGAGATTGTAGGTCAGGGTTAGTAGCTTGAAAGAATTCATGGGCAATGGAAGCCAGTGAAGGGATTGGTAGAGGGGAAGGCAGGGGGTAGCGGGAGAGGGTGGATAAGACGGGCGCAAGTTAGAAGGGTTTGAAGGGGAGCAAGAGTGCAGACGGGGGCCACAGGGGAAGGATTTTGCGTATTTAGGCGGGAGATGAAAAGGGCATGGACAAGTTTTTTTGTAGTGTCATATTTGGGAATGAGGGATGCAAGAGATGTTTTTCGTGGGGGCAGCAGGCAGAGGTGGGGGTTTGGTGTGTGGTTTGAAAGATAGAGCGGGTTAGGATTCCCCAAGGGGCGGGGGTTGGGAACAGGTGAGAGTGTAAGCCGTTGACTGAGAGAGAGATCAGGGGGAGGGGTAGAGGGGACGTGGAAAGTGAGAGTTCTGTTTTCTCCACATTTAGTTTTAGGGATGTGAGGAAAGAAGGGGAAATGGACTTTGACAGTTGGGATCCGGGAGAGCAGAGAGGTAACATCTGGGCCAGAGTGTAGATTTGGGTATCGTCAGTAAGAGGTGGTAAAAAAACCCTTGAGGCTTGAACTGACCGAGACCAGAGTTAAAAAAGGAAGAGAAAAGGGCCCCAGACTGCCCCTGAGGGACCCCAACGGAGAGAGGCTGGGGGGAGGGGTGGAACGAAAATAGGATCTGAATGCCGTCATGAGGTACGAGGAGATCCAGGAAAGGCCAAGTCCGTGTCCCGGGGGAGGAGAGGATTTGTGAGGAGGGAAGTCGACAGTGTCAAAGGAAGGGGACATTAAAAGGGAGAAGGACAGAGTGTGGGGTGGGCTTTAGCAGTTGCTAGGTCATTATGCCCTTGGTTAGGGGGGTTTTGGTAGAGTGGGGGGGGGGGTCGGAAACCGATTGTAGTGGTCAAAAAAGAGGTTGGGGGGAAAGGGGGGAGACAGTAAAGATAGACGTGTGTTGAGGATTTGGAAGAAAAAGGGAGCGTGAGAGGGGGCGTATTTGGGACAGAGAGGAGGGTTAAGGGTTTTTTTAAAGGTTGGATGATAGTCATGTTTAAAGCAGAAGGGAAGACCCAGAGGTTAGTGATGGGTCGAAGGATGGGTGAGGGCTGGGAGATAGAGCACTGGGGGTCTGGGATGAGGTGGGAGGGCAGTGGGTCAAGACTACGGGTATGAGTTTGGTTTTGGATAGTAGAGGGAAGGTTTGAGTGACAGGGGGGAAGCAATTTAAAGGGGGAAGAGCAGTTTGAAAAGAGTAGAGGAGGGTGGTGGGGATGGGGGCTGAAGCTTTCTCGATGGGGTTGATTTCTGAAGGTAGTGAATGGCAAGTCTCTGTGAAAGGAGGGAGGGGGGGAAGGGCGCTGGTGGACGAGAAGAGGGGTGAAGGTTTTGAATAATTGCGGGTTGGGACAGGGGGGGATATGAAGGTGAAAATAGTCCTGTTTGGCTGGGTGAGTGCAATTTAAATGTATGTAGGTTTTTGTATGAGGGAAAGTCCAGTGAGTAGTTTTCTTCCAGCGGCTTCTGCAATTTTGGAAGTGCCTAAATGTTTAGTGGAGTGTGTTTTGCCAGGGTTTTTGTTGATTTTGCGGGGTTTTATTTTGTTGAGAGGGGCGACTGATCAAGGATGGTGGGATTGTGTGGTTGTTGAAAGTGGTGGCGGTTGGGGCATTTAAAGAGGGGATGGTAGAAAGAGGTGCAAGGAGTCAGAGAGATGAGACGGTTGAGGATTTTGAGGTTTCTGCGGGTCGTATGGGTGAGACTGGAGAGAGGTGGGGTGGAGATGGGGGGAAGGGAAGAGGTTTGGGCAGATATGGGTGGGGGGAGTTTGAGAAGTCGATAGGGGCAGAGGCGGGTGAAAATAGGTCCAAATTGTGTCCATCTTTGTGATGGCTTCTTTAGGTCCCTGGGGAGGTCGAAGAGGACAGAGTGAAAGGAGTTTTTTGGAAAAGGTGGGGGTGCGATTGGGATTTGAAGTCTCCCCTATGTAGTGGGGATGTCGGGGGAAAAAAAGTGGAGAAGCCAGGAAGAAAAGTGGTCAAGAAAGCGTGGGGGCCTGGCGGTCGGGAGAAACACCATTGGGGGTTGGAGGGGCGTAGATGCGGGCAAATGCCCTCAAAAGGGGGAGAGTGTGAGGGAAGGAGAGGAAAAAGGGGGGACAAAAGGGAAAAAAAAAGGTTCAGACAGGAGGAGGGCCGACACCTCCCCATGCTTGTTACCAGGGCGAGGAGTGGGGAAGTTTGGGGGGGGCTAAAAAGAGAGTGCGGCAGGGGAGACAGTGTCAGAGGGGGTCAGCCCCCAGAACACCCCAAATCTTTGGCACTTTAAAAAGTGTCTTTGGCGCATTACAAAGACTCTTAGGGCGACATATATGAATGGGGCTGCGCCGTATTGCTGTCTTTCCCGAACGATATGCAGGCGCCCCATTCCTAAATTGCTTAATTTGGCCGTGCCGAATCAGGGGCATTTCAGGGGGCCTGCCACTTTTAAAGGCCTGATTTCTGGGACGTGCGGGAGGCGGGGCGCACTAGAATTGTGTGAAGCTACATATTTATGACGGGAGGAAGGTAAAATTATGCACATTCGGGGGCGACCGCAGCACTTTGTAATGCGCATAAGATCGGGGGATGTGCGGGAGGGGGGGAACACTAGAACTGTAGCGAAGCTATAGATTTCTCGCTTCACTTTGGGATTTCAAAAAACTTTAAAAAAGCCCAAAAACCCTTTTACATCTTGTTTTTTATAACAAAATAAAACCCTTTTCGCCCGCACTGGTGCGAATCAGGAGAACGTTAGAAGCAGAAAAAAAAGATCGGGGTCCCCGGGGCCCTTTTATAGCAAAAATCAGGAGGCGTGGATTGGTGTAAACAAGGTTTTATTAAAAAAAAATAAAACTCATAAAAGAGCTAAAACCTCATTACACCGTCTATGGCAGGGGTCCTCAAACTATGTGGCCCGCCGAGGACGGATGTAGCGGATGCGGCGGCACAGGCGCAACCACAGTCCACTAAGTTATGGGAGGTACTGTGGGCAGTGACGTGTGGCGTGAGAGCCATCACGAGCAGCGCAACGGCAGGGGCCAGCTTAGGTGGGGGGTGGACACTATACACAGAACGGGAGGTGACTGAGGGCGGACATACTATGGGAGGTGCCGTGGGAAGTGACGGGTAATGTGATGGCCATCGCGAGCAGCGCGACAACAGGGGCCAGCTTAGGTGGGGGGGCGGACTCTCTGCTGCGGACTGGAGGTGCCTGAGGGCGGACACTTACAGTATATGGGAGGTGCCTGTGTGTGAGTGGTTGAGGGCGGACACTCTGCAATACATTGCAGAGTGTCCGCCCTCCACCAGTCACACACAGGCACCTCCCATATATTGTAAGTGTCCACTCTCAGGCACATCCCGTAGCGGCCCCCCACCCCTCCGGGTCCGCCCTCCATGCGTCGCTGAAGCTGACTTCCTGAGGTCTGACGCAGGATGTGACGTCAGTCCTCAGCATTCCCGCCACAGGAGAGGAGGTTTGAGAGGCAAGGCAGGAACCCCCTTCGAGTGTCAGGACAGGAGCATCCTCCCCGAGTGTCAGGGCAGGAGCCCCACCCCCGGAGTCAGGACAGCCGTGAGACAGTAGCCAACTTGGACAGAGGTGACCACATTTTTAGAAGACCTATAATTATTATGGATTGTATTGTGCTTTCCCAGTCCCTGTTTCTTGCTTAGTTTTTCAGGTGTCTGGGAAAGCTGGGTGAAGACCTTAGTAAAGCGTACAATGTCGGACACATTTGTTATAGATTCCACACAGTTTTCCCAGGTGACAAGTTTATCTAGTTTGGCGGTGATCTATTCCTGGCACCCATCCCTGATTATTGCTAAGGAGACTTGTCATCTGGGAGAGCTAGAATCTATAACAAATGTGGTCAGCATTGGGAATTCTACAAATGTTGTCATGGTGAGTGACCAGCAATGCGGTATATACCGATACAAATCCCCTATGGGGAAAAGTGAAAAAGTAAATAAAGTGAAACAAAAAAACATAAAAACACGTACACTGCCCTTTTCCCCTTTACAAACGGCCGTCACTGAAAAAAGATCCAAAAAAGTACGCATATTTGGTATTGCCACATACGTAACAACGTGCCCTATAAATCTGTCAAGTATTTAACCTGCAGGGTGAATGCCGTTAAATTAGTCACAGAATTGTGATTTTTGTTCACCCCACAGCACATAAAATGGAATAAAAAGCGATCAAAAAGCCATATAAATGCCAAAGTGACACCAAGTAAAACGTCAGTTCATCCCGCACACTTTCATCACTTGTTACGACTAGCAGTGACAAATTTGGAACCAGACATTGACCATCTCATTAGCCAAAAACATGCCCACAGTTCCCATTGAAATACCAGTAAGTTTGTTGCTTTAATCTTACTTGTTCTTCATTTTAAATATTGTATGTGTTCCCATTTTGTTTTTTTTACTTCAAAATAAGATATGTGCAGTGTGCATAGGAATTTGTTCATAGTTTCTTTTTTAAACTATATTATGGCCCTCCAATGATCTGAGGGACAGTGAACTGACTCCCTGTTTAAAAAGTTTGAGGACCCCTGGTCTATGGTATAATCACATTTGATGCGTTTCTCACTGATACCGGCGCTACCTCAGGAAATCGTGATATGGAAAATCCGGGAAAGACAGTAATTTAAAATACATGTAACAATCTCATTGGATGGTTAAAACAGCCAATCGTATTATGAGCGGCACAAAGTACTTATTCTCTATGGGGGCCAATTGGCCAATCAGATGTAAGGCGGCATCATTTAAAATACAAAAGTTAGCATAAAACATTACGGTGATTGGGGAAAAAAAAACCGGGGGTAGTTCATTTTGCCAATCAGAAAAAAAAACCTACTTAGTTAAATGAAAGTCAAAGGGGAGAAAAGTAACCAATGGGGAAACAGTCCCTTTTTCCTTTGATGCAAAGAAGAAAATTTTTAAGGAAATTTTTTTTTGGTTTACAAAAAATTTAAAGGGGCAAATTCAGCTTAAACCAATCAGAAGTCGTGCGACTGGTCTATGTATTGGAATCTTGAGGCTTATGAGTAAAAGTTGGGGGAAAAAATTTACTCAAAAATTCGATTCGCCAAATTTTACCCCGGGGACAAAATTATTTCGGGGCGAATCGCTTTAAAAAATTCAGCTTTTTTCCTGGTTTTCAGAGACCCTGTAGGGTCCCTTCAAAACGTTGTCCCAAATGTTTAAAATTTTGCAGGGGGAAACCCCTTGGTTTGGTAAACATACAATGCGTTTTTTGGTAGGAAAAACCGCATTTTACTGCCCCCCCCGGGCTCTTAAAAATTCCCCTTCACTCTAAAATTTTCCCGGACACTTACGGGGGGAAAAAACGGGACCAAAAAAACTGATGGGGGAAAATGCACCTGATAAATCTTTGCCAACCCCACGGGAAAAAAAACAACCCGGGGGCTAAGACCCCTACCATAGCTTCAAAAAAACACAATAGTATTTCCTGGGCCCACCACAGTTCGCAGCACTTTAAGGGGGACGCCCACAGCAGGATTTCCCCCCTGCGAGGCCAAAGTTTCCCGGGGGTCATCAAAGGGCTTTGTGTTGACCACACACTGTCTTTACACTTCTCCCAATGACCCCGGGCAACCCCACCCAAGGGGCGGGGGGGTTTGTCAAAACAAAAACCCCTTAAAGGTTTGGCATGGCCCGGGGGGGCAGGGGGGGGGGCCCTCCCCTTCCAAAAAATCACCCTTTTCCCCTTTTCGTTTCCCCACACCCAAAGGAACTACTATGTGTTTGGCCCATTTAAACAGTGGGGACAAACTATTTAAAGGCATTTGGGCAAAAAGAGGGGGGGAGAAGACACCCCGTTTGCTTTTCCCAGGGGGCAAATAGTGATAGGAGAGTTGCAATTGGGGGGGTTAGTTGTTAGTGGTCAGGTTTTTAAACAGCGAAAAACCCTTTTGGAGGGGGCCCGGGGGGTTGACAGGCAAACAAAAAATCATTTTTGCCAAACCGACTTGGGACCCCGGGTAAAGCAAGAAAGGCTGGGACAAGGAATTCGGGTCCCCTATTTAAAACAAGGCATAAAGTCCCCCCAAATGAAATTTTTCACCCAATTCCATGCCCCTTGTCCCCCCTTTTTTCTCCCGGGGATAAAGGGTGGCCCCCAAGTTGGCCTACCCTCGACTCCCCTTTTTGCCCGGGGGCCCGGGAAAAGCTTTCCAAAAAGGGACAATCCCTTTGGACGTAGAGATTTTAATTTTGGGCCCGGAGATGTAAATTTTGGGGTGTCATCAGCATATTTGGGGGGTTTTGAAAGCCATGTGATGTGTGAGCTAAACAAACCAAACGTGTACGGGGGCCTTTCATCTTTTAACTTTGGGAAAAGGAGAGGGGGCGGGCCTTGCGGGGTCAGGGGAAGTGGAAAGGCCCGTAATTTCCGGTAGGGGTGGCCGGGAGTCACCCAGGGTGGCGCAGTGCGGGGGGAGTCAAAACACCCCGTTTTTTAGGACCCCCCATTTTTGCAGGTCCCAGAAAGTAGGGGAAACAGGGGCTCCCCGGGTCAGGCGGGAAAAAAGTCAGTCAGTGCTGGGGCCTTTGGGGTTTTAAAATTCAAATCCCTTTCCGGGGTGTGCCAGTTTTTGGACGAGACCCCCAGAGGGGGTTAAAAAATAACTATTTGTAGAATCTGGGGGGCCAAAAGTAAAAGCTGCCGGGGCCCTAATGTTCCCCCCACAGCCCTGCATAAAACATCTTGCTTTTTCATCAAACGTTTTTTCAGATTTTGGGTGGTCCACCTGCCCCAAAAGCAGCAAAACCCAGGGCACGGGCCCCCTTTTCAGGCAGTCAAGGCTGTCACCCCCCCTTGCCAAAGACAACTCCCGGGTCATTACATCATCTCCCGGCCCCCTCCTCGGCCTCATGGGTCAGCATCGTTCCCCCCAGGCCCGACTGCCAAAGGATAGCAGTTTTGGGGTCTAGCCACCCCAAAGTGCAAAAGCTGCCCCTTTGTCCTGCCCAAGTTGGGGGTACTGCAGTCCCTCCCTTTTAAAGGGGTGGCCCTTTTGCACCATTCAAAGAAAGGCCCGGGGAAAACTTGGAAATTCACTTCTGCCATTGTAACAACAAGGGTAGGGGGCTCCTTTTGGACCACTGCAAGCTTTGGTTGGGGCCCAACGTCAGGAGGGGGGGTCTAAGTGGGCCCCGGGTTTTTCCCACCAGGGCCCGGATGGACTTTCTGGGGCGGGAGTCCTACCAGGTTTTTCCCCCGGGCCCGGGCGACTAGCTTGCTTTGGGCAGCCGAGGCGCAGGAGGTCCCGAATTTTAAAGCCCGAAAACTCTTTTAGTCAAAGGCAGGCCAACAGGTCAGGGCAGGCGGGGGGAGATTCAAAGGTCAGGTAAGGGAAAGCGGGAAAGGTCTGTACATAGGCAGACGGGAAAACTGATAAAGGGGGGGAAATTGATGAACAGGAATAAATTTTTAAACAGGGGGGGGGAAAATTTTATGAACGGGGGAAATTTATGAACAGGAAAAAAAGATATTAAAAAGGGGGGGAAATTTATGAAAAGGAATAAATAAAATTAACAGTGGGAAATTATTAAAACGGGGGGAAATTGAAAACAGGAATAAATATATTAAAAGGGGAAAAATTGATGAAAAAGGAATAAAAAAAAATTAACAGGGGGAAAATTGATGAACAGAAAAAAATATTTTAACAGGGGGAAATTTATGAACAGGGGGAAATTGATGAACAAAAAAGGCCCATTAACGATTTTTGATGTTCCAAGTGGACGGGAAGTTTTCCGTTTTGGCGAACAAAGTCACACACGGGAGGAATGCTCCGGGGATGCAAGATGACATCGATTTTTTGGCTTTCTCCGCGACAAAAGGGGAAAATTAGAAACCCCTTGTGACAGACGATTGGGAAAAAACAAAGGGGGTTCCCCGCTTTCGTTTGGGGGAGGGGTGAGCCCTGCTCCCTGCATGGCATACTGTCAATCTGGTTGGGTTTAAATTTTTTCAATCATCTGGGAAGACATTCAAAAATTTACCAGGAAAAATTTGCATGCACTTCAGCCATTTTTACACTGCCAACACAAAACCCCCTTAACTGCATGGCCGGCCCGCCTCCTCCCAAAATAGGCTGATATGTGCCCTTTTCCCAAAAGTTGGGAAATTTCCCCCTCCAAAGGTTTGGGAAAAAGGGGGGGGGGGGGCTCTAAAGAACAAGAAAAAAAATTAATGATTTTTTGAAGATCCAAACGGACAGGAGTACAACCCGTGTAAATTTTTAATTTTTGGGCCCGGGGCAGCTCAAGCGTTACACCTGCCGTTTGCTCAGGCCCTTTCATGCGGACACATTATTTAACAGTCGCCAGGGTACGGGAATTTAATAACGTCTTTCCAAATGCCCTTTAAAGTTGTCACAGACAGGGGTAGTGGAAACCACTGGGCCCCCCGCAACAATGGCAAAAAAGCCCCGGGCCCCCCGGGAACAATTTAAATAAGGGCCCCGGGTTTTAAACCCGGCCCACCCGCCCCCCCAAACGGGATGGACCCGTTGCGGCGGGAGGGCTACCAGGGCGCCCACCCCCACGTGACTTGCTTGTGGTGGGAGCCGAGGTTAGCGTGGTACAAAAATCATAAGGGAAACTCGGATTCGGGGGACAGGGCGGTAAGGGGCAGGGGCAGGGGGCAGGGTTCCCTGGTCAAGGGGGGAGGGAAGAGGTACGGTACAAAGGATATGTAACGAGGCTGAAGGAAAAGCTTTCTCTATAGGCTCAAAGATTATTTTAAATTTTATTATTATTTCCCTTTTTTAGTCTTGGAGGCAGTTGTGTGAGGGCCTTTCCATTCAAATGCAGCTAAAGAATTTCCAAAGCTTTCAAAATTGGGGCACCTAGGGCGACATGTTAAGGAACGGGGTCTTTCGGGCCCGTTTTCCCGGCGTATTCTGCGCTCCCTTTGGGTCGAACCGCTGTCGGGCCGAGGGATGCATGTTGGGGGGCAGCGGTTTTTGGGCCCCTTTTTGGCTGCGCCTCAAAATGAAGGGGCGTGCCAAAGGGCGCGGGGGTGGGCGTTCCCCCGGGGGGGGACGCGGGGGGGCTCGAAAACTCTGAGGCAAAGTCATCGCGGCTCGGCAAAGTGGCCAAAGAAAACGCTCGCCAGCCCGACAAGCAGACCTAGGGTTATTTGGTTCCCAAAAAGACCGGGGAGGCGGGAAATGAAGCAGAACGGAAATGAAGGAAAAATGAAGATTTCAAAAAAAATCCCCCGGCCCCCCCAGCGCCCTGGGCATTTGGGGTTTAAAAAAAAAAAAAATTTTCCTTTTTTATGTGTAAAACATTATCAGAAAAGAGCTCAAAAACCTTCCCAAAAAAAAAAAAAAGAAAAAAATTTATTTTTCCCAAAAAACTAGAAAAGGCGCAAAAAATCGAATTGGATCTTTGGGAAAATTCAGGGAAATACAGTAATTCAAATTTTTTAACGCTTCTCATTGGGTCGGCATAAACCACCAATTTAGAAAGGAGCGAAAGGGCCCCCTTTAAAACCCATGGAAACTATTGACCAATCAAAATCAAAGGCGGGGGCAGTTCAAAAAAAACAGTTAAAAAAACAGGAAAAAAAGGGTGATTGGGTTTTAGCTTTGCGGGGGGTTGGCTATTTTCGGGGGAATCACAATAGGAGCGCAGGGGGCCCCTTAAAAACCTAAAGGGAAATATTTACCAATCAAATTCAAAAAAGGGGGGAAATTTTCAAAATACGTAATAAAGGGAGAAAAAAGAACTGAATTGATTGACCCAGGGGGGGCTTTGGGGTTTTCTCGGCCAAATCAGGGGCGCGAGCTAAAAATTTTTTTCCCCTTTTAGCCCATGGCCAGTTTGGGGCAAAGAAGTCTCGGCCCCCTCAGCCGCCGGCGGCATGGAGTATGATTTAAAAAAACATTTTTATTAAAATGTAAAAAAATGGGTCTGAAAAAGAGCTGAAACCCTTTTATAAACATACATTAATAAAATTCCCCAACACGCCCTTTGTCGCCCAGGGGCGCTATTCGGGGAAAAAGGGGTAATTTGAAATTGGCCCGGGGAAAAACAGTAATTAAAATTTTTGTAAAGTTGTTTTTCATTGGGCCCCGGGAAAAAACCCCAAACCAAACAGAAAAAGGAGCGACAGTGTCCCCCCATAAGCTATGGAAGGGAAGTACCAATCACAGGCCCAAAAGGGGGGGGGACAGTTCAAAAATTTAAAAAGGCAGGGAAAAAGCGATTGGTTAACGGGGGACCCTTTGGGTAATCTCGGGGAAAAAGAGCGCGAGATTTCTTGTTCCATTGTAGTCAATGGAGGGGAAAAATGAAATCCGGCTCTCAGTGCCGTGGGGAAATGAATATGATGAAAAAAATCATTTTTATTAGGTGAAAAAATTTTATCTGAAAAAGACTAAAAACCTTTAAAAACCCAAAACTTTTAATAAAATCACTAAAAACGGGGTTTGTCGCCGGGGACCGGCGCTAAATCGGAATTGCAATATGGAAAAAATTCCGGGAAATACATTTAATTCTAATTTTTTTTAAAGCTCTTTTTAAATTGGTCCGCGGGGAAACCCAAACCCAATTTCAGAATAGGGGCGACGGGGGACCCTTTTCCCCCTATGGAGAAGTATGGAACAATCAAATGAAAAAGGGGGTTACAGTTCAAAATACAGTAAAAAGGCGGGAAAAAGCTTGGATTGGTTGAGTAGCGGGGGCTTGGCTATCTCCCCCAATCACAAAAAGAGCAAACAGGGACCCTTTTTAACCTTGGAAAAATTTGGGAAATAAAATTTCAAAGGCGGGACAGTTAAAAAATACATTTAAAAAGGGCAGAAAAAAAGAGCGTTTGATTGAGCAAAGCGGGGGCTTGGCTATCTCGGCCAATCAGAGCGGCTATTTTTTCCCCATTGTAGTCTTTTGGCCAGATGGGGCAATGAAGCCCTGGGCTCTCACCCGCCTGGGGGAAAAAGGAGTATGATTAAAAAATCATTTTTTTTAAAATGAAAAATATGATCTGAAAAAGACTGAAACCTTCTTTTAAACAAACATTAATAAAATCCCTAACAACGCGTTTGTCCCCGAGAGTGGCGCTTATTGGGGAAAATTGGATTTTCGAAATTCCCCGGGGAAAACCCCGAAATTTAAAAATTTCCCTGAAAGGGTTTTTTCCATTGGTGGGCAAAACCCCCAAACCCAAATCAGAATGGAGCGAAAAGGCCCCTTTTAAAAGCAAATGGAAAAAGTAATGGACCAATCAAAAGGCAAGGGGGGGGAAACGGGTTCAAAATTTAGAAAAAAAAGGCAGGAAAGAGCTGTTTGGGTTGAACTAGCGGGGACTTGGTTTTCCGGCCCAATCAGAGCGCATTTTCTTGTTCCATTGTATTTCCAATGGAGAGACAATGAAATCTCGGCTCTCGGGCCCTTTCCCGGCATGAAGTATAAAGAAAAAAAAAAATTTTTATTAGGTGAAAATATTATCTGAAAAGAGCTGAAACCTTCTAAAAACAAACTTTAAATTTAAAAATCTTAAAAACCGGTTTGTCCCCGGGGCCCGGCGCTACACCCGGAATTGCTTATAGAAAATTTTCCCGGGGGAAAAATTACAGTAATTTAATTCTTTAAGCTTTCTTTTTGGGTCCGCAGAAACCAACCAATCAAAAAAGGGAAACAAAAAGGGGGATCCTTAAAACCCTAGGGGAATTTAGGGACCCAATCAAATGAAAAAGGGGGAAACATTTTCAAAATACAGTAAAAAAGCAGAAAAGAGCTGATTTTTTTGAGCCCAGGGGGAAGAAAAGAATCCACCAATCATATGTATTGCGTCTTTTTTTGAGTGGAAAAAGAAGGGCGGAGAAGGGCCCCTAAAATTTTTTAACTGTCTAGGGGAATTTATTTTTGGACTGTGATTGGGTTTGGGGGAAAAGGGGGGGTCGTCCAGCTTAGCCAATCAGCGGCTGATCCCTTCTCATAATTTCTATGGGGAAAAAAAATGCAAAGGCTCTGTTTGTGTTTGGCTAAGTTAAAAAGGGGCGCGGTTACACACTCCGTTCCATAATTTACCCAACATTTTAGGAACCACCCACTTGCATATATTTTTATTAGGGGTAAAAAAACCTCCTGGCCAAAGGGTTGGGGAACCCTTTTTTCCCCAACATTGCGGGAATGATCCCAGGTGGTAAAAACATCTCAAAAATGGACAGAATGACATTATCAGGACTAAGGAAAACCAATCTCAAAATTTTTTCAAAAAAATGGCAGGATTTAAGTTAACTTTTCCCCCCCCCCAGGAGACGGGGAATCATGCAGCCTTTTGTTTAACCTCCTGGTATCTCTCCTCTCGCTACAGGCACCCGGGGGGCTTGGTTTTGTCCCCCTAAAACTTGGGAGCTTTTACCTACCATATCCTACACCATGCCCTGGTTTCTCCTTTTATAACTGTCGTCAGAGGGGGGTGAATTTGCCCTTATCTATTTCTCTCCCTCGGGCTTTAGGGACGGGGGCCTGGACGATCCGCAGCATTTACAGCACAGGATTTGTTTTCCCCTTTTTTATCCCAGACCTTACTTGATTACTAGGGAAATTGATTAGTCTCTTATACATATGGGGACCACGTTTCTGTGTTGTTTTTTTTTTTTTTTTTGGGGGGGGTTTTTACTTCTTTTTATTTTTTTTTGGTTTTTTTTTTTTTTAGGAAGATGGAGAACGTCTTTTGCTTCATCCTTTTATTATGAGTAAAAAGTATTTCATTATGCTATTTTTACTTTCATTGTTTTAAAATTTTCTTTTTTGTACTAATGATGCCTTTATATTTTTTCCCTTTGTGTTCAAGGGTATCTCATCATTGGACAGTTATTGCACGTAAAAGGGAGGTGCAGTGACCCTAACAAAACCCCCCACTGTCCCTCCCCTATTTGATGCTGCCCTAGGCGGAGACGGCAATGGGCGACAGTCCCTGCTCTGCAAAAGTGCGGGGGACGTGGGGAATAAATAGTCAGACGTCCGGGTAAATATCAAATAAAAACCCAAAGCCAAAAATCAGAACCAAGGGAAAACGAAAACAAGCCGAGTTAAAACCGAAGGGGAGCGAGGTAAAAAATCGGGAGAAAAAACCCGTGGTCGGAGAACGGGCCGAGGTCAGGTAACGGATAAGAAACAACACAAAAAACAAAAAAACAAGGTACCGGAATATCAAGGCGCGCATCAGCTTTCGGGAATTTTAAAGGGGTTTCCCGGGATACCCCCCTGCACTGAGGGAGGGCCTCCAGGTCCCCATTGGCTGGTGCACCGCCCCCTGTCGGAGGGCGGGGGCCCCTGTCACTCACAGAGCGTCGACAATGTATGGGGAGGGAGCGCAAATCACTTTTGCAGCCTGTTGAGTTCTGAGCACGCTTAGCCCTGACAGTACCCCCCCTTTTAGGAGGGGCCCCTGGGACCCTTCCCTGCTGGGTTCTAACTCCCCCCTCTTCAAACGGAAAGGACCCTAGGGGGGCGGGCCCAAGGCTGAATATCCCCTCTTACAAGGCATGAGGGGGGACACTTTTTTATACAAGAGAAGAGGGTAATTTCACCGTAACCCCCCGGTTAACCACCCCAAAACCACAAGTTTTTCGGGGTCAGGTGGGGGGCATATTCACCAGGAGGACGAGTTCGGGGAACCTTACCCCGGCATCGATTTTTTTTAACAAGATCCCCCTGGGCTTCAAGTGGCACCACGTTTTCGAAGAAATTGCTCAAAATCATTTTGCCCAGTGTAAGGAGAACGTCAACAACCCCTTGTCCCCCCTCTAATTTCCCTAATTCCAGTCAAACACGGGTTAGTTTCTGAACCCAGGGACCCCAACACCACTCAGGGGGAGCCCCCATGACGAAAAATCACTTTTAAATTGTTGGATCCAAACACCATCCCGCTCGGGGGTACAATATTGGTTGCGCCCCAGCTAGGGGGAGTGGAGTCAATAGCCACACCCCAAGATCAGAAGGGGTTACAAGGAGGCCCAGACGTTTGGCGAAAGACGCAAAACAAAATTAAAGTGATCCAAAATCCACAAACGACTCCCAAAGGGACAGCGACAAATATGAAAGCTTAATGGAACAGCAACTTTTTTAAAACAAAGAAATCCCGTCCCTAGTGACCTCCTGCTGACCACCTAGCTTGGTTTTTTTCTCCCGGTCTTCCTTTGGGAGCATTCCCGATTTGTTTCCATTTTCCCCACATGGAAAAACCCCCGGATGCAGGGAGAGTCCAGGGTCACACCGCGTGACGAAAAAACCCTACTTGCAGGGGTCCTCTGGTTTTTACTCGAAACAAGGGGGTTGGGGGTGACCAGGTGGGACCACCGGGGGGGGGGGAACCTTTTCTTGCCGTCTCTCCCTAAAATTCATCCAGACAAAACGGCCAGTGCCAGGGGGCCTACAAAAGTCCCCGGGGGTAGGGGTAAGCCAAAAATAAACCCTTTAAACAGGGTCAGAAACCCCTAATCAAAAACTGGCATCTAGATGCGTCGTCCACCCGACGGAACCCCCCCGGATAAAATTCGAGCAAAACCCTCCACATCTTCCCCCCCTGCCTAAAGGGGTCAGGACCCTCAGACACAGCTTCCCATTGGGTAAAAAAGAGTCCCCTAAAGCGGCAAAAAACCTGCCCACAGAAGACAGTTCAGGTGGTCAGCGGTAACAAAAATGCCCACCCCTGGGGGGGACCCTGCAGTAAGGACATAACAATTCCCCACCCTTTGTTCCCATTCCCGGAGGTAAGTGGGGGGAGCCTGAAATACAGCACAACCCCTCAAATGCCAAAACCCCTCCCTGTTACCTGAAAAACCTTCCCAGGCAACGGGAAGGGGGTTCCACAGGAGGGGAAGGTAATGCAGGGACCCTCTGACTTGGGTAGCCTCCTGTTGTTCTCCCTCACGCCAATCCTGGGGCTAACTGGGGTTTGCCCCTGATTGCTCTAACAAGCTGTCCCTGGGGGCCATAGAGATAAGATAACGGTTTTTGGCCTTGATAATGTCACGTCAAGGGAGTGCAGTGAGCCCCAACGGAACCCCGCCCCCTTCCCCCCCCTTTTGACGGCTGCCCAAGTGGAGACGCAACTGGGGGAAAAGTCCCCCCTCTGCTAAAGTCGGGGGACGTGAGGAATAGAAAAGTAGACTCCGGGGGTTTAATATCAAATAGGAACGCCCAAAACCCAAAATCAAACCAGAGGATAAAAAGTAAACAACCCCGGTCCAAACCAAAGGAGCGAGGTAAAAACAGGGGACAAACCCTGGGCAGGAGAAAGGCCGAGGCAGGTAAACGGAAAAAGCAAACACAAAAACAATTAAAAATAGCCGGAAATACAGGCGCAGCAGTCAGCTTTCAGGAAGTTTAAATGGGATTCCTGATACCGCCCCCGCATGATTAGCGGGCCCCCAGGTCCCCCATTGGCTGGGGCACTCGCCCCTGTCAGGGGTTTGGGGGGGGCCCGTCCCACAGAGCTGTCAGCAGCAAGTGTATCAGGAGGGAGCGCACATCAGCTGTTGCGCCTGTCGATCTGACACAGCTTAGCCCCCACAGTTATTATATGTTTTTTTTATTGTAAAATTTAATAAAATTATGTTACAAAGAAAAAAAAAAAAAAAAAAAAGGCCGGGGTTTTTTGGGCCAATGGGGGAGCGGGGCGAACCCCTTTGGTTTTCTAATGCAAACTGGAATAAAATTTACATGGGCGAAAAAAAATGGTAAAACCCGAAGTTTTCCGAAAACTATATAAAATGAAAAAAATAATTTGGGGGGGAACGAAAAAAAAAAAAATTAATTCACTAAATTTATTTTTTTTTCTTTATTTTATTAGCCAATGACCCCAATAGTATGGGTTAACAAAAATAAAGAAATAAAAATGAATTTGAACAAAAAAGTAACGCGAAACGGTTCAAACCACCACTTTATACTTTATGACTGTTTGTCTCCTGTGTCCTCCAAACGGGGCTTGGGATGGAGGTGACCGCTGCCAAAAAAACCTCCCCCCCACTCTCCCAAACAATATGCAAAAAGCAGGGGTTTTGCCCCCCCTCTTTGTTGCCAATAGTGCGAGTCCCAAATTGTTCCTCCCGCTGTATAGTGGCGTTGAGCCCAAACCCCATACTGTTCTCTGGGTGAGGGGGCCGAACAGGACAGAGGCGGGGTTTAGGGCAGTGAGGGCCTGACCGTTTTGGGGGGTTTATCTGCGAACCCCCCGCTTTGACTAGGGGGTAGATGTCACTGTGATGAAGTTGATGGGCCTATCAACCATCAAAACCCTTGGGGTTTCTTATCAACACACGGGCCGCTTAAGGGCACCCCGGGATTTTCTGGCCTCACCCCCTGCGACGTCCCCCTTTCTGGTTGCACCTTGCCTGCTCCAGGAATGTTTGTGCCACTGCCACTCGCATGTGAAGAGCCTGTCACCTCTCTGTCTGACATACTGTTTGTTCAAAAATTTACAGACTCTGTTTCATGAAGATATCTGTATATGACAAATACACACCCTATATTTGACTCCAAATGAACCCACTAACAAGCTTGGGTAACCCTTGGATATAAAATGCGCTCCAGAAATGACCAGAAAGAATTTACTTGTCTGTGTTATAGAAAAACACCGTATATTTTACTGAATATAAAAGCACAAACAGGCTTAATTAACCCTTGAATATTAATTGCGCTCCAGAAATCTCCAGGAAAAATTACTTGTATGTGGCGTTTAAAAACACAGTGTATTTTACTGAAAATAAAAGCACAAACACGATTAATTAACCCCTGAATATAAATTGCACTCCAGAAATGACCAGATGGAATTAAAATGTATTTGGGGCAGAATTAGACCCACCCTGGACTTTAATAACAATACCCCCACAAACTGAATCAAAATGATAACGGAAGAGGAGCAGACCCTGATAAAAGCAGTGACACCCCCGCTCCCCCCCCAAATCGCTATTACAATCCATTTCCGTTGTGTGTGATCTCTGCTGTTGCTACTGCATTGTCAGGGCACAACGAGAGGACTGTGAGAGGCGCGGGGGCCGTCCGTACTTATAGTGCTGTGACGTCACAGAAGCCCGCTGGTCTCTGATTGGCTTGATGTCTGCACATGTCATTGAGGGTGTTCCTTTCTTCCTCCCAGAGTTCTCTTCCCCATGTCACGCCATGTGCTTGCGGCCATTTTAGCAATACAAAACACACTTCGTTCCCGCGAATTACCCCAAACTTCTATTTCGTGCAGAACCGAAGTTTTCCTGAAATTCTAAACGAAGTCCACTTCGTTAGAATCAATTCTTCCATCTCTAATTACGACTCCTATTATGTTGCATGGAGAGAGACGCTAGCCCTGTGATAGGGTGAATACGAGGGGGGCTCGGCTTGAAACCTATAGAGCTGATAGCTAGCAAGTTCATTGGCCGGATGGGAAGGGGGCTCATCCGCGGGAGCCAATCAGATTGAGAGCTACTGCCCCCATAGACTTGTATGGAGAGGAGTAGCTTGGCCTTTTGGACCAATAGAAGAGTGAGCGATGCTCTATGGGATTTTTAATGCAATTTCGCTCCTTAGTACCGGGCAGTCTAAAAGAGAGGAACTTTTTTTCTCTTAGGCTGTCATTTGTATATATAGTAGAATACCAATTAGTTTGGTTAAAACAAATCATGTATAGATTTCAATAAATCAATTCCACAACCTCGTTCAGTCCCTTATGGCAAATTGTCTGCAGTTTAAACATCCAGTATGTCTCCCTTTGTTTGTAGGAGTTGGAATTTGTTGGTTTTGTTAATGGAAACTTGGTCAATAGGTGTTATGCTTAATTTACTAAAGTCCTGGCCATGATGCTCTAAAAAGTGACGAGCCACACTTTGCATCAGCTCGCCATGTTTAATGCCCTGAAATCAAAAGTACATTACAAAAATACAGGTACATAATAAAAAAGACCCTTTCCTGGGACCCCTAATCCCTGAGAGGCCATCCCTGATCTTTAAGATAGTGTCAAATATTAAAAACCTAGTAGCCCCCAGTCAGGTGAAGAGACCTAAAGTAAAAAACAACATAGAACTGAAACGTCTGGGGAGCTCGGCTTGTGGTTCCTTAAATTGCCTATGTTGCTCCAGCATTACCACACAACATATCACCTCTGCCATCACAAAGATAACCCACTATATAAAGCACAGCCTGAACTGTAAAAGCAATTTTGTGATCTAGGTCATAGAATGCAGCTGCCACCTTCAATACGTGGGGAAAACCACGCGGCCCCTGCATATGGCTAAATGGCCACAGGGCCAGCATTAAACGTGGCGAGCTGAAGCAAAGTGTGGCTCGTCACTTTTTAGAGCATCATGGCCAGGACTCTAGTAAATTAAGCATAACACCTATTGACCGTTTCCATTAACAAAACCAACAAATTCCAACTCCTCCAAAAAAGGGAGACATACTGGATGTTTAAGCTGCAGACAATTTGCCCTAAGGGACTGAATGAAGCTGGGGAATTGATTTATTGTAATCTATACATGATTTGTTTTAACCAAACTAATCGGTATTCTACTGTTAAGATAATAAATTAGGTGTAGAATTATCTTTTGTTCTACACATTGCCAATTGGTTGTCCCTGTCCAAATTACATTGTAAAAGCTGGTCTCAGCTGAGAGCTTTATGAATGTACACCACACCAGGTCTGGTGCATACATCTGTTTATTATCCAGAAGTAACAGCTTGATATACCTTTAGTACGTATTAAGAATCACATGACTATTTTATCGTAATATGATTGGCTAACTGGCTGTTGCTAAAGCAGATTATAATTGAAACCTCATAACGGTCTCCTCATTACACGCAGTGTAACTAGGCATTAGCTGATAACAACATTCCTGCATTCTTTTCTGTATCATCCAGTCTCCTGGAGGCCTTGGTCTCTTGCGGTAGCATCAGCGCGTCTGTTTTCAAAGCAAAGCTGTGTGGAAAATATCTGAGAAATTCGAAAAGGACGTAACAAAGAGCAGTATAAACACAATATATGATTATAGCACAGATTTTAATGTTTTTATTTCTGGAGGGGAGACAAAAACTCGAGAACATATATTAGTTTGGCGCTTCATAAGCACTGTCACATAAGAGGTCAGGTCAAACCATTATGTTGTGTTTGGAGTTGTAGTGCAAAAACAATATAAACTTAACATAAGGACTAAACCCAACTACTGTCTCATATGGCCTAAGGCCTATCTTACTAAATATATAAAAATCTACCTCTCTACCTACAGCTACTGTGTGGATGATAAACAGTATGAAAGGTTTTATTTCCTTTCTATCCCTAATGATCCCATGATTTTCTTCATCACTTCTCTAGAGAAATGTGTTAATACGTGACTTGATGGCTTTTCTCCATGCACTCATATCTGCACACTACTTCTGTCAGCAGTTTGTTGGCCATAGTTTGCTTAAGCAATCAGGAATACTTCAGGCCATCCAGAGAAAAGATCACTGCAAATAGTGACATGGTCCAACTTTCCCCCTCTGCTCAGGGAGTGTAGCGATGTGGGGTCTTCACTTCTTCCCACGTTGCTTCTTGTGCATAGCAGACATCTTTGAGTGTACGTGGCAGTAGCTTCAGGGACACCAAACCTTGTTAGCCAGGTCAGCCATAACATGGTGTGACTCCATGTGCTGCTTGGGCCAAAACAGGATAAAGAGTCTTTGGGAGACACCGTCTCTTTTCCAACTACCCAAAATACTTCTGATGTTAGTATTTCATTCTACTCACACCAAATCTTCTTTTCTTCTAGTCTTCTTTCCTTCTGTTCTTGCAACTTCAGGATATTAAAATGGTGTTTCTTCTTTGCAGCTCTACGGCCATGACAGCCGGGTTCTTCACCTGGTTCGGGCTACTGCTTTTAGCTGTGTGGTCAGCTATGTGGTTTCTTCTTGTTTTATGGGTGTCTGTTCTGGAATGGCCTTTACCTTGATATCTCCAACTTGTTTAGGCAGCAGTAACGCTTTCATCAATGCTCACACTTGTTTTCCATTTTAATAGACTGTCCATTTATTGTAACAAGCAATCTTGCCTTCTATATGGGGCCATAGTCCACGGTCATGTGCGATCCCAAAGGCATAATGAGTATCTGTGTATATCTTGTATATTTTGGCAGTCTGGTCTTCAGCCTGATTCCAGGCCTCTTCCAATGCGTTTTTTTTATTCGGCTTCTTTCACAGTCTCTGATAATGTGACTATCCTGTATAAAACCGTTCATCTAAGGCAGTGTTTCTCAACTCCAGTCCTCAAGACCCACCAACAGGTCAAGTTTTCAGGATTTTCCTCAGTATTGCACAGGTGATATAATTAATGGGCAGTGCATTGCACAGGTGATATAATTATTGTCAGTGCATCGTGTAGAGATCCTGAAAACATGACCTGTTGGTGGGTCTTGGGACTGTAGTTGAGAAACACTGATCTAAGGTATACCATCAACCATCCACACAGAACTTATCATCAGGGTTTTTCTATAGCCTTAAACCCCC
>JAODAL010041938.1:0-35357 GCA_025379985.1 Phyllomedusa bahiana
GGAGCTGATGCATTGACCCCCGTCTGAAAGTCGCCACGCCAGCGAAGTGTTGATCGCCATGGGTTTCAACCCAACACTGATCCAAAGGGCCCCCCCTTTGCCCGGGTTGGGTAAAAGCCAAAGGGGTCTGATGTCTTTCAATCCTTCCCAAAACCTATCACCAACCCCAAAAGGGAAAATTTAGCTTGTTTTTTTTTTTCAACCAGGTTTGTGAGGGGCCCAAAACCCCCGGCCCTTTCCGGGGTTTTTTGCGTGTTGTTTTTACGTTTAGAAGATTTTTTAAGGGTTTTTAAAGACTTCCCAGCTTAAAAGTTTTTAATTTTTTAATTTTTTTTTTTTTTTTGTTTTTCGCCTGTAGCGGGGGCCCAAAGTTTTTTTCTGACTTTGCAACCAAAAATTTTGTTTTCAGGGGATCTATAAATTTTTACTCAAATAGTCAGGAGTGGATTTTAATGCTTGTCAGAAATTTTTTGACTATTTTAGCCCAAAAATTAAAAAGTTTGTATAGATTTATTTTGTATTTTTTATTCCAAAAAATATGGAATTAGCCTTGATGTTTCCAAAATGTGCTTTTTTTTCTGGTTTTTTTTGCTGCCCCGGTGTCTTGCCCTTTTTGAGTCCAAAGGTAAAAACCTGTTTACCACTTCTGTTTACTTAATTTTTCATTAAATTCAGGTTTCTGTAGCTTTTTGGGTTTTTTTTTTGTGAAGAAGGGGGTTTGTAAATTTTTTTATTTTTAATCCTTTAATAAAGAGTACGAAAAGGACAAATTAAAAAACCCTAGACATTATTTTACTGACAAAGCATTAGGTATGTCGCCCTTTGGGGAGAGGGGGAATATAAAACCCCCTTTCATAGCCATGTATTTTCAGAAACCGTTCTTTTGTCATTGGAGACGTTACCCTACACAGGGTGCAGCTTCCCGAGAGATTTTAAATCTTGGCCATTCTTTTCGGTTTCCCCATGGGGGAAGTAAGATTTGATGAAGAATACTCTACAGGTGAAGTCTTTATAAGCGCTTATTTTTTTTTGTAAAAAACTTATTTTTTCTCTTTATAAAATGTTAAAAAACTAATCTCTTTTTTTTTCTGGAATTTTTTTTTGTTATCCTTTTTCTCATACTTGAATTTATTATTGAACTATTGTAACAAAAAAGCTGTGTTATATATCCTTTTTTGCTGGTTAAATCTTCTATAAAAACTGTATTCCGAACTTTGGGAAAATAGCAGTATAGAGAGACAGGTCTATGTACAGCAGATAATACGGGCTGTGCAGTATTTGAGGAAGTCTCCTGTACAGAAAATAAAACAGGTCTGGCAGTATAAGGACAGTCTTTTGTACAGCATATAAACAGGTCTGTGCAGTATGGACCGTCTTGTACGAAATAATACGGGTCTGTGCAGTTGAACAGTCTATGTACAGCAGATAATACAGGTCTGTGGGGTATGAGAATCTATGTACGCATATAATACGGGTCTGTGCAGTATAGGAAGTCTACTGTACGCGATAACGGGCTGTGAGTATAGAAAACAGTCTACTGTCCATATAAACAGGTCTGTGCAGTATAGGACCGTCTACTGTACGCAAAAATACGGGTCTGGCGTATAGAGACAGTCACTGTACAGGTAATAAGGTCGTGCGGTATAAGACAGTCTACTGTACAGCAGTAATACAGGTCTGTGCGGTAAAAGGGACAGCCCTACTGTACAGCAGATAATCAGGTCTGTGGGGTATAGAGGGGGAACGTTACTGTACACGAAAAACAGGTCTGTGGGGTATAGAGCAGTCCATGACAGCAGAAAATTAAGGGTTCTTGCGGTTAGAACAGTCTACTTCACAGAATAAGGTCTGGCAGTATAGAGACAGTCTACTGTCAGAGATAATAAGGTCTGTGCAGTTGGGAACAGTTATGTACAGCAATAATAAGGTTGTGCAGTATAAGGACAGTCTACTGTACAGCAAATACGGGTTGTGCGGTATAGAGAGAACTCTGTCAGAATAAACAGGTCTGTGCGGTTGGAGACAGTTATGTACAGCGATAATAAGGCTGTGGGGTATAGGGAATTTATTTTCAGCAGATAAACAGGTCTGTGCGGTTTAGAACAGTTACTGTACAGCAAAAATTCAGGTCTGTGGGGTTGAGAGACTCTACTGTCAGCAATAATACGGGTTGGGGTATGGGGGACGTCTCTGTACACAGATAATAAAGGTCTGGGGGTATAGACATCTATGTACGCAGATAATACAGGTCTTTTGCAGTATAGAGGACAGCTACTGTACAGAGTAAAAAAGGTTTGCGGTATAGACAGTCTACTGTACAGAGATAATACAGGTCGTGCGTTGAGAGACGTCATGTGCACCCCAGAAAATACAGGTCTGTGGGCATAAGACAGTCTACGTACAGCAGATAATACAGGCCGGCGGAAGGACATCTATGTACGCAATAATCAGGTCTGGGGTTTTAAAGACCGTCTACTGTACAGCAGATAATACGGCTGTGCGGTATAGAGCAGTCTACTGTACAGCAAAATACAGGTTGTGCGGTATAGAGAATTTATGACAGCAGTAATACAGGTCTGTGCGGTTTAAGAGACATCTACTGTACAGCAGAAAATCAGGCTGTGCGGTATGAGCGTCACTGTAAGCAGATAATACAGGTCGTGGTAAGAGCAGTCTATGTACAGCAGATAATAAGGTCTGTGCGGTATAGAGAGACAGTTATGTCCCGAGATAATAAGGTTGTGCGATATAGAGAGACAGTCTACTGTACAGCAGATAAAAAGGGTTGTGCGTATGAGAGCAGCTCTGTACAGGTAAAAAGGGTCGTGGGGTTGAGAGACATTTACTGTCCCAAGATAAACAGGTCTGTGGGGGTATAGAGACGTCTACTGTACAAAAAATACAGGTCTGGCGGTATAGAGACAGTCTACTGTAAGCAGATAAAAGGTCTTGCGGTTAGAACAGTCTACTGTAAGCAGATAATACAGGTCTGTGCGGTAAGAGACAGTCACTGTACATCAGATAATGGGGTTGTGCGGATAAGAGACGCCTAGTAAGCAGATAATAAGGTTTGTGGGGGTATGAGACCAGTTACTGTGCAGGTAATATGGGTCTGTCGGTTTAGAGGGACGTCACTGTACAGCGATAATACGGGTCTGTGCGGTTAGAGAGCAGTTACTGTACAGAAATAATTACAGGTCTGTAGATAAAAAAGTTTTGTAAGCGTAATACGGGTCTGTGCAGTATAGGACATCTACTGACAGCGATAATAAGGTCTTGCGGTATAGAGAGACATCCGTACCGATAAAAAGGTCTGTGCTTTTAAGAAGACGTTACTGTCAGCAGATAATACAGGTCTGTGCGGTTTTAGAAAAACGGTCTACTGTACAGAGAAAATACGGTCGTGCTTTAGAGAGCAGTCTCGTACACAGATAATACAGGTCTGTGCATTAGAGACAGTTTACTGTACAGCAAAAAATACAGGTCTGGCATATGGACAGTCTCTGAACGGATAATACAGGTCTGTGCGTATAGGCGTTATGTACAGCGATAATCAGTCTGTGCGTATAGAGACAGTCTACTTCAGAGAAAATACAGGTCTGTGGGTATAGAGAGACAGTTACTGTACACAGATAATACGGGTCTGTGGGTATAGGGACAGTCTACGTCAGCAGTAATACAGGTCGTGCTATAGAGACGTTACTGTAAGGAGGCCAGTCCCCCCAAATTGAATTGATCCCATTTCCAAGGATCTCTGATTGGGAAAATTCCTCTGAATGAATCCTTTAAAAAAAGGGAAAAGGGTTCTCAGTTTCATAAACAGGTCATTTAAAACAAAATCAGTGGACATAAAAACTAAATGAAACCTGCTATTTGGGAAAATTTTGGGAAATTCTTATGCTAAAGGGGAAATAGAAAAACCTGGGGGCTTTGTTTACGTTTTTTATCAAAAATTGTATTGAGTCACCCCCCAAAACGCAAGGGGATCCAGAGCGGTGCCCCTCCTGTCACCCCTGGAAATTGTTGTTGAATGGATCCCATGAGGTAACATTTAGTGTTAGGGGCTCCCTGCTCTGGGTTCCCCCCTTTACGCTATTGGGAGGGGGTTAATCAATCTTTGATAAAACTGTAAACTAAAAGGGCCCAGGTTTTTTATTTTCCTTGCAGGGAAGCTTTTTCCAAAATTCCTATATACCTTGATGTTTCCTTAGCTTTTTTGTGCCATGATTTTTGTATTAGTGTATGCATTTTCCTTTTTCAGTGTGCCCTTGGCTTACGTTTTTCAAAATATATTTTAGATGTGCACAGCCTAATTAACTTTTGTAACATAAACAGGGTGACACTATACAATTTTGGGGCAGAACGTACAATGTAACGCCGTCTGAGATTTCAGGGTTGGAGATGTGGGCCTGCCTGCCATGCTATCTAAAAAAAAAGCCAAAATTGGGGCAATGCAAAAGTATTACATTTTTTGCAAGAAAGTAAAAACCCAAACTAAAATAGAAAAAAACCCGTGCTCAATGGAGGCGGTTACCCAGGAGCGCAGCAGGGCAAGTTTATTATAAGTGAGTTGTTAGAAAAATGTGAAGTGACTCAGAGGAGAAGTTCTGCCGCCTGTGCTATTCCAATGACTGTGGCCCCCGGAGGACGGGGGTCATCTCGGCTGTGAAGACTTCTTATGAGATCGGTGGTATTGCTCCTCTGGGTGCACAATTAACATGGCAGCGCGGTGAATCATGTTAGTTATCGGGAACCTCTATAGGTGTCGCCACGGCTCTAAAATTCTCTAAAATAACTCGAGATGCTCCCGTCAGTCTGTCCTGTTACTTCAGAGACTAATAAACGGGTAATAATTGGCAGGAAATGACAGGACGGATGGAAATGATTCTCTCAACCTCTGATGTCAGATACCAGAGCAGAGAGACAGGGAAGACCCTCTTATTCATTGTTCTTAGAAGCTCTATAGTGACCCATTGTAATTAGCTCCGGTGGTAGGTCCTCTTGTCATCACATGACTGCAGTATCCCCGGGTGATATATATCCATCATGTGCAAAGCAACTCTCTCATCATGCACTTTGATGGAATATATCGACAGGGTATGTCATTAAAAACTTATAGGTGCGGAGTCCCCAAATGTATTGTATCAGAATGAATAACTGGTGAGGCTTGCACACAACTCTCCATTCTGTTCTATGGGAGTTTTGAGTATGGCCCAACACAGCGCTCCTCTGTACTGGGAACTCCAATAAACCAGAATGGAGAACACAGTACTCCCCTGCACTGGGAACTCCCATAGAAGAATGGAGAACACAGCGCTCCCTCTGGGTAACTGGGAAAACTCCCTTAGGGGAACTAAAAAATGGAGAACACAGCACTCCCTGTATGTGATTCTATGGTAATAATTAGCATATCAGCGCATTACTAATTTCTCTGAAATGAGAGCAGGAGGTGTTTATCTAAAGTCCAGAGAAGCTTCAGTGTTAAAGTAAACTGAAGGAATTAGTCTCCTTTGTTTGTTAGATAAGATAACATTCTGTTCTCAAGCTGCTGGCAGTATCATTCCTGCTATCAGATAAGACAAACAGCATGGAAGGGCAGAGCAGATTGGTAACCTAGAGATACCTGAGTGCACTCAGAGATGATAAAATCACTTTTATCTCCTCAACAAAGAAAAATAAACAGAGAAATCTGTTTGAAAAATGTCTTAATTTACTGTCCCCTACATGTTGAGAGCTAATCTTTGTAGCGTGTCAACCCCTTTAAGGTTTTTAGGTCTTTTTAGGGTTAATTACTCTCCACTGGTGGGCCCAAGGAATGAACTCCAATGGTGGGCTCCAAGAATCAACTCTACTGGTGGCTCCAAAAATCACCTCTACTGGTGGATCCCAAGAATAACCTCCACTGGTGTGCCCCAAGACTCAACTCCACTGGTGGGCCCAGGAATAAATTCCACTGGTGGACCCCGGAATCAATTCCACTGGTGGACCCCAAGAATCAAGTCTACTGGTGGGCCCCAAGAATCAAGTCTACTGGTGGGCCCCAGGTATCAACTCCACTGGTGGGCCCCAGGAATCAACTCCACTGGTGGGCCCCAGGAATCAACTCCACTGGTGGGCCCCAGGAATCGACTCTACTGGTGGGCTCCAAGAATCAACTCTACTGGTGGGCTCCAAGGATGAACTCCACTGTTGGGCTCCAAGAATGAACTCCATTGGTGGCCCCTTTAATCATCTCCACTGGTGGGCATTAGGAATAATCTCCACTGGTGGTGCCCAAGCATCAAATCCATTGGTGGGCTGCAAGAATCAACTGCATTGGTGGGCTGCAAGAATCAACTCCACTGGTGGCCCCAAGAATCAACGCCACTGATGGGCTCCAAGAATCAGCTCCACTGGTGGGCCCCAAGAATCAGCTCCACTGGTGGGCCCCAAGAATCAGCTTCACTAGTGGCCCCAAGAATCAACTCCACTAGTGGCCCCAAGAATCAACTCCACTAGTGGCCCCAAGAATCAGCTCCACTAGTGGCCCCAAGAATCAACTCCACTGGTGGGCTCCAAGAATCAACTCCACTGATGGCCCCAAGAAACAACTCCACTGGTGGGCCCCAAGAATCACCTCCACTGGTGGGCCCCAAGAATCACCTCCACTGGTGGCCTAAAGAATCAACTCCACTGGTGGGCCCCAAGAATTATCTCCACTGGTGGCCCCAAGATTCAACTCTACTAGTAGACCTGAAGAATCAACTCCACTGGTGGGCTCTAAGAATCATCCTCACTGGTGGCTCCAAGAATCAACTACACTGATGGGTCCCTAGAATCATCCTCACTGTTAGGCCCCAAGAATCAACTCTTCTGGTGGCCTCAAGAATCAACTGAACTAGTGGCCCCAAGAATCAACTTTACTGATGGCTTCAAGAATCAGCTGCACTGGTGGGCCCCAATAATAAGCTCAACTGGGGGGCACCCAAGAATCAAATCCACTGGTGGGCCCCAAGAATCAACTCCACTGGTGCGGCCCAAGAATCAGTTCAATTGGGGGCACCCAAGAATCAAATCCACTGGGGAGCTCCAAGAATAAACCCCACCGTGTGGACCCAGATACCCCAGTCTGACGGTCAGTTGATAGAAATGAGTGAGATTTCAGGACCACGCCCCGGCACTCATCATGTGATTTCTTTTGCCCATGGTGATGTTTTTCAGCATTAGTTCTGAATTCTGGTGACTTTCAGGTTTGCAGCTCCAGCTCTGAATTTCTCTTTTTTTTTTACTTTTTTTTAAAATGTAAAATGTCCTCAGTTTGTTAATTTGTCTCGTAAAATATTCATAGTATTTTTATACTGATAATGTCTCCTTCAATTAATTTCACTGATATCAGTTTAATTCCACTTAATTCAACATTTCCTTCCAACCTCGTTATGAAGTCGCAGCCGGTCATGTAGAGGCAGCAGAAACTTTTACAAAAATGGATCCTTGTGCCTATGTACCCCAATGTGCCCAATGGGGTAAGTCTGTTGGGGCTCTGTTCACAACACACCATGGCTTATGTCAGAGCTATGCATCTGGAGCATTCCCCAACAGTATAAACTAGATGCTTGCACTAAGGTTGAAATCCATGGGAGCGTTCCAACCACCTCTCCGAGATACTCCAGGTCCCAGAGAGGGTACCCCTTAAGGATGCACCTAGTTAAAAATTTTTGGGTTCTGTTTTTTCCTTTCTGATTTTTAAGTGTCATAACTTTGTGAGTTTTCAGTCTACAGATTCGTGTAGGGCCTTGTTTTGTGCAGGATAAGATGTGGCTTTGGTGTCATTGACCGTATCAAATAATGTACGGGGAAATCCCCAAAAATTCTATGTGGGTTAAAACATGACCCCGCCCCTCCCCCCCAAAAAAAATAAAAAAAATAGATTAAAAAAAAAATGTGCAGAATTTTTGTCGGGTTTCGTTTTTATGGCGTTCACACGTTGGTATAGGTGACATATTATCTGTTTTCTGCAGGGCGGTGTGATTCTGTTGTTATCACATTTGTAGGGTTTAAGTTACCTTTTCGTTACTTTAGCCTCTTAAATTTTCTGCGCCCAATAACTTTTTTCTTTCGTCCTCTATAGACCTGAGTGAGGGCTCGTTGTCTTCGGGCTGAAGTGTAGTTGTTCATCATGCCATTCTGGGATTCAGGTGAATTTTTACTAAAAAATTTTTTTAATCACCTAGTTACAACAATTTATTCAGCAATAGGAATTTCTTTCTTTTGCGGTGTTCAACGTATGGGATAAATTATGTCATATTTAAAGGAGTTGTCTCACTACATTGATTCATCTGCCTCTGTCCTGGTTTCTTGGTTTCATTTTGAATTCAGGGGCGTGTTTACTGGCTTCAACTAGGCTGCAGTAGAAGCCAGGTCTGTAGCTATAGCAACCAGTGCTGGCAGCTTATAAGGAGAGATCGAACAGGTCTGTAGCTATAGCAACCAGTGCTGGCAGCCTATCAGGAAAGATTGAGCAGGTCTGTAGCTATAGCGACCAGTGCTGGCAGCCTATCAGGAGAGATCAAACAGGTCTGTAGCTATAGCAACCAGCGCTGGAAGCCTATCATGAGAGATTAAACAGGTCTGTAGCTATAGCGACCACCGCTGGCAACCTATCAGGAGAGATTGAACAGGTCTGTAGCTATAGCAACCAGCGCAGTGTGGAAGCCTATCAGAGAGATTAAACAGGTCTGTAGAGCATATAGGCGATCCAGTCTGAACCAGCCTATCAGGAGAGATCGAACAGGTCTGTAGCTATAGCAACCTGAGGAGCTACAGGGGATATCTAGGAATAGGTAGGACATATTGCAGTGACTTGTTTTTGCAAGATCTTTAACATAAAAAGCAGCAATCCTTGTAGTGAGGCGACCCCTTTAAATAGATCGGCCTATCAGATGAGATGACAGCAATTATCTGTAACTTTTGACATTTTTTGTTTTTGTTTTTTATTTGTAAAATTGCCAAAAGAGGGATTTTTTAATTTTTAAATTTTTTTTTACTTTTTTTTTTTTACCTTTAGTCCTGCTTGGGGACATGTGATTGCTTGACTGCTTGTCCTCTGTACGGCAGTGCTGATGTATACAGGCTTCTCATTCATCACCTATAACGGGACTGCAACGTCAGCTCACCAGCTGTTGAGAAACTACAACTCCCATCATGCATTTATATAATCAATATCAGTGGGCATGATGGGAGATGTAGTTTCCCAAAAGCTGGAGAGCCGACGTTGCAGACCCCTGACCTATAACATCCAGTCTATGGCCTATATTAGGGTGTAATGGGTGCACCAAAATGGCAGCTTTGCAGGCAGCCTGCGATCACGTTAGGGGTGAATGTGCCCAATTGAGGGCTGAGATGGACGGCGGCTCCGTTTACTTTGTCGCGATTACCTTGGTGTCCAAATGGTTAAATCGTCAGGATCGGAGGCGTCTCGCGTAAGTTTACGAAGCAAAGCGCGAAAGGGTTTATAGTGCAATTGTTTCTGTGCCGGAATCTGTGACGTGATCTAAATAGCGTCAGAATCAGCGGAGAAGGGGGGCAGGCAGCCGAAAAAACCTAAACCTATAGAAACCCAGCGAGATTCATGCGGAGCCGTCCGTAACGAGACATATGGCCGCATTTGTTTCCCCAAACATCCCAATTAAGAGCAGGGAAACGGCTCCGACGGCGTTAATGACGGAGACGTATGCGCTGCTTAATATCTTTGCCTGTTCAGCTGTGAAATCAAATTTTAGTGATATCAGGCGGGACCCCGGCCGGTGCGATAGCGGCATATGGAAATCTATTTACCGTGACTAATAAAAGAGAATAAAAGAGACGGAAAAGAGAAGGAGAAGCCACGAAAAGAAAGAAGAAGCGAGATCTGGGCGACTGAACATTGAGAATAGAAACCAAAGAGCCACCGCGGAGAGAGACGCTGCCTGACGCTACCGAGAGCGCGCAAAACCCAGCACAGACATAACATATATCCATACAGTCACATTATTATATAATCATACCCTGCATATTAATGATGTCACACAGTGAGGAGGTGGCTTATCTGGGGAGGGATGATGATGTCACACAGTGAGGTGGGCTTATCTGGGGAGGACTGATGATGTCACACAGTGAGGAGGTGGCTTATCTGGGGAGGACTGATGATGTCACACAGTGAGGAGGTGGGCTTATCTGGGGAGGACTGATGATGTCACACAGTGAGGAGGTGGGTTTATCTGGGGAGGACTGATGATGTCATGGGGGGGTGGGTTTGGGGGGTGAGTGTGAGGGGGGTTTAAATTTTGGGAGGACTGATGATGTCACACAGTGAGGAGGTGGGTTTATCTGGGGAGGACTGATTAAAAACAGTGAGGAGGTGGCTTATCTGGGGAGGACTGATGATGTCACACAAGGAGGGAAGGGGTGGTGCTTAATTTATTGGGGAAGACTGATGATGTCACACAGTGAGGAGGTGGCTTATCTGGGGAGGACTGATGATGTCACACAGTGAGGAGGTGGCTTATCTGGGGAGGACTGATGATGTCACACAGTGAGGAGGTGGCTTATCTGGGGAGGACTGATGATGTCACACAGTGAGGAGGTGGCTTATCTGGGGAGGACTGATGATGTCACACAGTGAGGTGTGACTTCTCCACCTCCCGGTGATTACCCCTATGACTTGGTGCTGTCCCTTTAATGACTGACCCCTCCACCTCCCGGTGATGACCCCTATGACTTGGCGCTGTCCCTTTAATGACTGACCCCTCCACCTCCCGGTGATGACCCCTATGACTTGGAGCTGTCCCTTTAATGACTGACCCCTCCACCTCTTGATGATGACCCCTATGATTTGGTGCTGTCCCTTTAATGACTGACCTCTCCACCTCCTGGTAATGACCCCTATGACTTGGCACTGTCCCTTTAATGACTGACCCATCCACCTCCCGGTAGTGAATCCTATGACTTGGCGCTGTCCTTTTAATGACTGATACCTTCCACCTCTCGGCAATGACCCCTATGACTTGATGCTGCGCCTTTAATGACTGGTACCTTCCAACTCCCGTTGATGACCCCTATAGCTTGGCACTGTCCCTTTAATTACTGACCCATCCACCTCCCGGTGATGACCCCTATGACTTGGTGCTGTTCCTTTAATGACTGACCCCTCCACCTCCCGTGATGGGCCCTTGACTTGGGTCTGTTCCTATAATGAGTGACCCTCCACCTCCCGGTGATGACCACTATGACTTGAAGCTGTCCCTTTAATTGTTGACCCCTCCACCTCCCGGTGATGACCCCTATGACTTGGATCTGTCCCTTTAATGACTGACCCCTCCACCTCCCGGTGATGACCCCTATGACTTGGCGCGGTCCCTTTAATGACTGACCCCTCCACCTCCCGGTGATGACCCCTATGACTTGGTGCTGTCCCTTTAATTGCTGACCCCTCCACCTCCCGGTGATGACCCCTATGACTTGAAGCTGTCCCTTTAATTGTTGACCCTCCACCTCCCGGTGATGACCCCTATGACTTGGAGCTGTCCCTTTAATGTACCCCTCCACCCCCCGGTGATGCCCCCTTGATTTGGCGCGGGTCCCTTTAATGACTACCCCAAACCCCCGGTGATGACCCCTAGACTTGGGCTGTCCCTTTAATTGTGGACCCTCCACCTCCCGGTGTTGCCCCAGGGTTGGGCTGTCCCTTTTAAAAATATGACCCTCCCCCTTTCCCGTTGATGCCCCCTATGACTTGCGCTGCCCCTTAATCGACCCCCCCCACCCCCGGTGATGCCCCCTAGACTTGGTGTGTCCCTTTAGGACTAAAACCCCCCCCTCCCATGTTCCTCTATATTTGGCACGTCCCTTTAATAACTGACCCTTCCACCTCCCGGTGATGGCCCCTATGACTTGGCGCTGTCCCTATAATGACTGACCCCTCCACCTCCCGTTGTTGTCCCCTATGACTTGGCGCTGTCCCTTTCATTGCTGAACCCTCCACCTCCCGGTGATGACCCCTATGACTTGGCGCTGTCCCTTTCATTGCGGACCCCTCCACCTCCCGGTGATGACTACTATGACTTGGTGCTGTCCCTTTAATGACTGAACCCTCCACCTCCCGATGATTACCTCTATGACTTGGCACTGTCCCTTTAATGACTGACCCCTCCACCTCCCGGTGATGACCTCTATGACTATGACCTGGACCACCCCGTTCTCTGTCTCCGCAGCAGGAGGAATCTGAACAGTTTTTCTGCACTTTGTAAAATTCACAATTTCTTTGGGAAAAGAGGAATCTGTAGACACCTGGAAGCAGTTTTCTATTTTGGGAGTCATTACAGGACGCTGCCTCTGTAGCAGTTTTCACAGTTCTGCCTGCAATGCAGCGACAAATAATCTGCATTGAAATAAACTCTCTGGAGCCGTCTCTGGAAAGTTCTGCTCTTATTTTTAAGTTTCTATGTATCTGTATTTTATGGAACTACTCAAAAAGCTTCAAAAAATCTGAAAAAAAGTCCTTGAGTCTTGAGCACATCCTCAGTGCCAAGTGCATGGGGGCTGTATGGAAGGAGGACCCCTATGGGTGGGAGTCAGGGCCCAAAACCCACCTCTAGTGCGCACTGGGAATATGACAACAGATCCTGTAGGGGCCAAAGGAAGGACACCAGGGACCTGTATAACATGGAACCAAGGGGATACCCCTAGGGCAGGTATAGGGATTGTGAAGCAATTCCCCATCAGTGCTGAGTGCCAAGAGAGGGTGGAAAACCAAAAAACCCAAATTTGCTTTGCAGTGTTGGACTGAGATGCCTGGAGCCCCCGAGAAAAAATTTTTTTTTTGCCCCCTTGGGTTGATTCTTGGGGCCACCAGTTGAGATGATTCTTGGGCCACCAGTGGAGTGATTCTTGGGGCCCCCAGTGGAGATGATTTTTGGGGTCCCCAGGGGGAGTGATTTTTGTGGCCCATCCGGGGAGTTGATTCTTGGGGCCCCCAGGGGAGTTGATTTTGGGGCCACAGGGGGAGTTGATTTTTGGGGGCCACCTGGATTGATTTTGGGCCACCAGGGAGATGATTTTTGGGGGCCACCAGGGGAGATGATTCTTGGGGCCACCGTGGAGTGATTCTTGGGGGCCCCCAGTTGAGAGATTTTTGGGGGGCCCCCAGTGAGATGTTTCTTGGGGGCCCCAGTGGGGGTGATTCTTGGGGGCCCCGTGGGGGTGTTCTTGGACCCCCAGTGGAGTGATTTTGGGGGCCCCAGGGGAGATTTCTTGGGGCACCGTGAGTTTGATTTTTGGGGGCCACCAGGGAGTTGATTTTTGGCCAAGGGGAAATTGATTTTTGGGCCACCTGGATTGATTTTTTGGGAAAGCCACAGTGGGAGTGTTCTTGGGGCCACCATGGAGATGATTTTTGGGCCCACCGTGAGAAAATTTCTTGGGGCCCCGTAATTGATTCTTGGGGCCCATAGAGTTGTTCTTGGATCCCCCAGTGGATGATTCTTGGGGCCCCAGGGAGATGTTTTTTGGGGGCCCCCATGGAGAGATACTTGGGGCTAAGTGGAGTTGATTCTTGGGCCACCAGTGAATTTTGATTCTTGGGGCCCCACCGTGGGGGTTCTTGGGCCACCAGTGGGATGATTCTTCCGCCCCAGTAGAGTTTTTTCCTTGGGGGCAAACATTTAAACGATTCTTGGGGCCCCCACAAATGAAGTGATTTTTGGGGGCCCACCAGTGGATTTAATTTTCTTGGGCCCAGAAATGTAGTTGTTTTTTCGGGCCCCCCCCCGTGGAGTTAAATTTTGGGCCCCGGGAACTGATTTGGGGGGGCCTATCAGTGGAGTTGATTTCTGGGATCCACCAATGGAGGTGATTCTTGAGAATCACCAGTGGAATAAATTCTTGGGGCCCACCTGTGGAGTTGAATCTTGGGGTCCACCAGTGGAGAGGATTCTTTAAGCCCACCAGTGGAGATGATTTTTGGGGGCTTCCCCTAGTGAAGTTAACTTTGGGGCCCAGAAATAAGATGATTTTGGGGGGTCACTGGGGATTTGATTTTTGGGGGCCCACCTGGACTTGATTCTTTGGGGCCCAAAAAAAGTAAAGCTGATTTTGGGACCCCCCAGTGGAGATATTTTGGGGGCCCTTCCGTGGAGTGTTTTTTGGGGGCCCCAGTGGGTTTTGATTCTTGAGGCCCTCCAGGGTACTTGTTAGGGGGCCCCCCTGGATTTTAATTCTTGGGGGCCCCCCAGTGTTTTTGATTATTGGGGTCACCGTGGAGTTGTTTTGAGGGCCCTTTACTTTTTTTGGGCCACCATTTGAGTTGATTTTGGGTCTTCTTGATTTAAATTTCCCTAGGACTTGTTTACAGCGATGTCATACTGCACATGAGTCTTTCACGCTGCCTCTTTTTTCTTTTCTTCCTGAATGGGGCCCACCATGCAAAAGGACCCCCAAAGGGGTTTTCCCCTTACTTTCAGGGGGCCCAGTCCAAAGCCTGTCCCATCCCGGGGTTTTTTTTAGAACAGCAGCCCTGTGAACTTGGCGGAGGAAAAGGGCCCCCAAACCGCCTAGGAATGTCCCCCAATTCACCAGGGAATACCCCTTGACCTCCTGGGAACAAGGGGTGTTCCAGGTGAAGGAGCCCCTATAGTTGTATATTATGGGCCCATAGTCACCTGTAATAAAGGGGCCCAACGGAGTCTATGATCTGTATAAAATGGATCTAAAGGTGTATATACAGGGCAGAGCTTTACAGTAGTGGAGAGGCAGAGCCCAGGGAGTGGCCATTTTGGGGTCCCATTTGTGGGCCGTTAGAAAGCTTTTGGTTGGCCAGGAGTCACCCATGAGCCGTATGCTGTGCAGGCCGGAGTCTTTGTCTTGGGAGGAGATGTAGACCATATGACTTCTATGGTCTAGAAGATGGGGCCAAACCCTGGTTGTTTCAGCCCTTTAACTGGGGGGTTTTACAGAACTGCCATGAATTTTCGGGGGACACATTGGCATCACATTGTCTTGTCAATTTCTTTGGGGATTTATGCAGTTTTTATTGAATGGGAAAATATTAAATCTACGCAGATTTTTCCTCATACCTGTGCAGTCCCCTTTAGGAGCTAGGGTTTTTCTTGTTAATTTTGGGGGATTTTTACATTTTGGGTCTGGGAAAGTCTAGTGCCATGTTGTAGTGGGCATGCTGGGTGTTGTAGTAGGGTTTCCCTATATATAGTGGATCTGCCAAACATACTACCACCTCAACATGCCATACTTAAATCTTATGGTGTGTCCGTAGTAGTAGTGTATGTGTGCAGGATCCAGCAAGGGGACTGTAGTAGTAAAAAAATGGGTTTTTTGAGGATATAGTGTACAGGTCCCTAAAGGGGAGGGGGGGGGTAGATGGACGTTGGGGTTATATGAAATTTTTTAAATTTGTACAGGACCAAAGGGGGGGAAGGGCCCTGGGTTTTTTTAAAGTGCATTTTAAAGGGGGGAAAATAGTAGTAGGGGGGTAATAAAGTTACAGGATCCCGATGGGAGCTGAGTGGGCCATGTTGGGGGTAGTGTGTGTACGGTAAAGATCCCTCATGGGAGTGTTTAGTAGCCAGTTGGGTGTAGTAGGTAGTGTATACATTTTGGGAATTAGCCAAACGGAGGCGTCCTTAAACGTTTAAAAAAATGCAGGGTTTATTTTATCAGAATAATAGAAAAAAAAAAAAAATGGGGGTTGCTTAGCCAAAACAAACATAAATCAAGTCCGGTTTTCGGGCAAAAAACCGTACGGCGGTTCCCGGGGTTAACAAACCCGTGTGCAGGTCTCTGCAATCCTTCCAGGGTTATCCAGGCCCAGCTCTGGCTCTCTCACTACTGCTCACTCCACTGACCCCCTCTGACCACACCCCCTCTGACCTGAGCCTGCTGGCCTTATAAAGGACTGGTAAGCCCAGGACTGGAATGTGGGAGCAGCCCATCCCACCCAACTCTACAGACTGCTCCAAAAAAGCCCGACCCGGATCACGGCATTACTACCATACTACACATACAAAACCGTGTCAGTGGCCTATTGCCGCTGACACCAGAATAACTGGGCTTTATTTCACCGACCCTAGACAGATCGGTGACACGTATCGTCTGTCAACAACCGCACCTTGTGCTCTTCTACATACCCCCCCCCTCTTCCCAAAGCCGGGGGACTAGGCACCTTCAGCCATCATGCTACTGTATGTACCCTAGATAGGGCATCTGCATTACCTTGCAGCTTACCTGGCCTGTGTTCTACCGAAAAATTTAAATCTTGCAGGGCCAGAAACCAACGGGTGACCCTGGCATTGTTGCCCTTTTTTTCCTTTAACCATTTCAAAGGAGCATGATCAGTCACCAGCCTAAATTTCCGTCCCAGAAGGTAATACTGGAGAGAATCGAGCGCCCATTTAATAGCCAAACATTCTCTCTCGATTATGGCATAATTGCGCTCTCCAGGGGACAGCTTCCTGCTGAGAAAACATACGGGATGCTCCTCCCCATTGACAACCTGGGACATTACGGCTCCTAGGCCAACCTCTGAGGCATCCGTTTGCACCACAAATTCCCGTGAGAAATCCGGGGCCACTAAAACCGTCTGTCTACACAGGGCTACTTTCAAGTTTTGGAAGGCCTCTTCAGCCTCTGGGGACCATTTGACCATGGCGGACTTAGTCCCCTTTGTTAGGTCTGTCAGGGGTGCTGCCATCTTAGCAAACTTGGGGATAAACCGCCGATAATACCCCACAATTCCCAGAAACGCTCTCACTTGTTTCTTATTAAGCGGACGGGGCCAGTGTTGGATGGCTTCGATCTTAGTTACCTGGGGTTTTATCACTCCTCTTCCCACGATATACCCCAAGTATCGGGCCTCTTCCATCCCTATATCTAATACAAATATCAGTGGCACACTACAAAACTAAGTAAAACATCAAGGTATATAGGAATTTTTTGAGAATGCATTACTGCTAAGGAAAATATGAAAACCTGGGATTCTTAGTTTACAGTTTTTGATCAAAAATTGTTTAAGCTCACCTCCCAAAAGCGTCAAGGGGATTCCAGCACAGGTGAGTCCCCTTGAAAACCTTTAAACCCCATTGGGTTAAACCATTTTCCCATTTTAAAGGGGGGGGGGGGTCCGTTTCCACCCCAAAACTAAAAATTTTTTCCTAAAAGGGAGTGGTCCCCGGGTAAAAATTTGCTACTTAATTTCCCTTTGTCACTTTTGGTTTTTTTAAATAACCCCGGAAAAAAAAAAGGGAAGGTTTTTTTGAAAAAAGAACCCAATAAAGGTTAAATTCCCCTTCCCTCAAAAAAGATTTACAACCAAGATTAAATTAAGTGTGGCCACAATTCCCTTATTTTTAAAAAGGAAAGGGGTTTGGGGAAAAACCCCCCTTGTTTAAAAAATTAAATTTAACCCAAAATTTTTAAAACAAATATCCTAGTGGGCAAAATACAAAAAAAAAAAAAAACTAAGTAAAACATCAAGGTATAAAAAAAATTTTTTTTTGAAAATTGCTTACTGTTAAGGGAAAAAATATAAAAACCTGGGATTCTTAGTTTAAATTTTTTGTCAAAAATTGTTTAAGCTCCCCCCCAAAAGGGGTCAAGGGGATCAGCACAGGTGAGTCCTTTTTTTTAATTTTTGTGTTGTGTCTTCCATCCCAAAGGGGCCATTCCTGGGTTTGTTGGTAAACCCCTTTCCTTAGCACATCCAGGCCCACCCTTGGGACCTTCTAAAGGGTTTGGATCCCCCAAATCCGGCGGGGAAAATCACAATATCATGGGGTAAGCGGGAGAAATTTGCCCTGTGGGGACCTAAGTTTCCTTTTAAAGGGGCCCCTCTGGAAAGGGGGGGCCCCCCTTTTGCAACCCAAAGGCTTTTCTTACAAAATTTGGAAGGCCCCTTTCCCGGTGGGGAAAAAGGGCCTTTTTTCCCCGGGTTCCCTTGGCTAGGGGAATCTGCCAAACCCCTTGGACAGGTCTGGGGGTGGTGATATTTCGGGTTGGCCTAGCCCTTTCCAATAAGTTCATCCCCCCGGGGGGCCCTGGGGTATGCATCCCCCTTTGACATTCTTTGAGTTGCGGTAATTTTTAAGAACGCACTCACCTTTTGGGTTTTGGGGCAAAACAAAATGGGGACGGCCTTTCCCTTTTCGATTCCTCTCCCGAGGGAAATTTTTTATAGTTTTATTTGATATGTTTTTGTATAAAATTTTGTGTGCTTTTAAATTCAAGTTTAAAAAGGGTTAAATTAAGGAAATGCCCCAACCCCCTCCAATTTTGGGAAAAAAACATATGGCCTGGGGGTTTTGCCCTATTGAATTAACAAGGTTTTTTTTTGTTTTAAATTGGGACTCAGTAAGGGGTGGGTCCTATTTAATGTAAATTTTAAAAACCACCCGTTTAAGGAATTTGCTATTTTTTAAATTGTTTGGGCCCAAAATGTTTTTCTTACGAAGAAGGGGTTTTAAAAACCCCTTTTGCAGTGGGATGGGGAACTTTTTCCCGCATATGCAATGATGATGTTATATGCTGTGTGTCCCCAAAATGTTGCATTGAAAAAAACCTGGATAATTTTACCTTCAAGGATTCTTAAATTTTAAAACCCGATTAAAATCTAAAAGGGTTTATTAAGCTACAAAAAATGGCGGGCCCCAAAGTGGGGCCAGACAACAGATTTTGGTTTTCCGGGGCAAAACAAGGGGTTAAAACAATGTTGAAAAGGGAATTTCGCGCTGTACATTAAAACAAAAAGAAAAAAGCAAATTATTTTATTGCTTTTATATATTTTTTGTCTCTCAAGTATTTGGTTCCCCGTCCGAGTCTCTAAGTTTTTCTATAATTTGTCTGATCCAAGAACTTTTGATAAAATATATGAGAAGTGTGATGTGGTTCAATACTAAATATGTATATGTGTTAGCTGGGTATCTTTTGTGTGGAGTGAATGGGCTGCATGTGTGAAGGTGAAAGGTCGCATGCCTGCAAGGGGGGTTGTGCCTTAGCTGGCTTTAGAACAAAGGAAATTCCTGAGGGAGTGGGACTGAATCACTCCATGAATGAATGAATAGAGCTGAATAGGTTGTTGGGTATTGACAGCACAATGATTTAAATTTCAATGAGTGTGACCTGCTCTTTAAGAAAGTGGTTATTGCAGAAAATAGCGATTGATTAGAGAAATTATTTCAGTCTGTTGGTTAAGCCAGACAGACAAGATTATTGAATTTTGTTTTAGGTAGGACAACCATAATATTTAGACATGTGAATGAGTGGTTAGATTTTTAATCTAACCATCAGAGGTACGATACTAACTAATTTGTTTAATAGTTAGAGACGCGAATGAGTGGATTAGAATTTTTAATCTAGTCATCTCAGAGGGTAGGATACTAACTAATTTGTGTATTAGTTTTGGAACTTGAATGAGTGGTTTTTAGATTTTGAATCTAACCACATCAGAGGTATTATGCTAAACCAGTGTGACGACACTGTAGAATTTGGAACGAGTAAGGTGTGTAATCGGTTGGGCAGTGAAAAATTTTCTCTAATATGGGAAAGCGCACGGATGTTAGAAAAATGGTTGGGAAAATTGTAAATGGTGAAGTTTGGGACATTATTTTGAAAGTAGAAAATTGATGGAAAGTCTTTCATATTAAGTGTGAGGTTTTAATTGTCACCTGTATCTAAGGGTTTTAATGATGGTTTGTGCATTGAGATGAGGAATGCAGTGAAAAAGGTTATTTTACCTCCATTTCTGTGCTTCTGGATCTATTAGTGCCACAGCGCAGCTAGCAGCTCTGATTTTCAGAAGGGAGGGGGGAAGGGGCCAGCTCAGATGCTGAGAGACCTTGTGTTTGTTTTTCGTTGATTACTGCACACTTATCTGTGCTTGAACATTAATGAATTTTTTTAGTTTGTTTATGTGTATTGTTATGGTTTTGTCTTTACAGGAAAAATTCTGCAGATTGATGTTGGTATATATACAAGATATATTCTATATTCATGTATGCTTTGTTGTAAATATTGAATATAAGTTATATCTGGTGTATAAGTTGCCAAAGGTTATCCTCTTAATTTGGTTGAAGTAAAATTATGTCCACATGGGCAAATTAAATGAGCTCAATTAAATATAAGCAAAATAAATGGGGATTGTGCACAAAAGTTGTAAAAATTTTGATCAATATGTCTATAGTTTTAACTATTTTATATTGCAGTATGTTAGGTACTGTTTTTTCCCAAATGTTCTCTTTTAGGGGGAGAGGAGCAAACTTAATATTAACCTTGTGTTCTCTTGTTAGGAATGAAGAATGAATTTTTACTAATTTTTTTATATTGATTTGAAGATAAAAAGACTCTACGTCTAGGGTGATATTTGATCATCTGCCATCCATTGTTTTGCTTTTTGTCGGCATTGAGATTTTGTTTTTGTTTTATTTTTCTTCTTTCCATTTTGATTTAGTCTGACCCGAAGTTTTTTTGTGTTGTATGTGTGGAATGTATGAAGGATCCTTTGTTTCTTTGTTTGTTTTATGTTTACTTGTGGATAGTCTTGTGTCTGGCTAACCCTCTTTGTTGTCTTGTTATATGTAAATGCATTTACGTACATGATGTGTTCAGCTGGTGAGCTTTTTACAAACTGATGGTAAGATAGAGAGGTACAGGATGCCAGACTCTGGGGGCGGGCAAGGGGAAGAGCCAATAGTCTGTAATCTTCCAGAAACAGGCTCCAGTTTGTGAATTGGTCAGTTTTTTTGTGACTAACAGATACTGTAGAGAAAGATTCAGTAGTCATTCTCTTCATTAAGTTTTTTAGTTGTAGAATGTATTTCAGATACCTTTAAAAATTTACCTGAGATTTGTTCACTTACTTTCTTAAACTAAACCAATTAGATAAAGCAGTTTGTCCTCAGTGCTGTAACAGTGGACAATCACTGACTCACGGACCAGTAGTATACATGGCTACTAATCGGGCCAGTGCAGAGGAAAATTTTAAGAGGCCTGCACTATCTCTGTTTGTTTTTGTCTCTTTTAGTTGATCGAGGGCCTGAGTCTCAATGGACAAGTTACAGTTTTTGTAGACAAGGTTACCTTCTAGGACACCCCTTGTCAGCTGGTGCCAGCAGGGCCGTCTTTACAGCACTATGGGCCCCTGGGCAGAGCTGTGCACTGGGCCCCCCCCCAAAAAAAAAAAAAAAAAAAACAACAACTACTCACAGAACAATTATAGATTACTGCTAACAAAACTTTTGACCTACAGCACCGCCATTAGGCAGCGCAGGTCACCTTTACATGACAGACTACAGCAATGGTCTCGAATATAGAAGCAAAAGTAACCCCTGACTCGGGATCACTGGAGACGTCCTGTCTGATCAGTCGTTCCTTGAACGTTCTTTTTCCTCTTCTTCTGTCCAGAGCACATGACACCTTTTCTGGCCGCAACTCGTTCCCTGCCAGAATGTAACCCACCAAACTTCTTAGAATTCCTTTTCCCACTTGTGTTAGGACACCCATTAAATATAAATAGGTAGTAATGTTACCCACCAATTGAGTAGGTAGGTTATGTAGACCATTAATAGGTTGGTATACCAGCTCTTTGTAGGTACATGATGCTGCCCCTGTAGGTAGGTTTACAGCCCTGTAAGATGTAGGCCCTTTTATATAGCCCCCTGTATAACTTATGGTCCCAGAAGAATATAGCCCCTGTATTACCCCATATTGTATATGCCCCTTTACATAGCCCCCTTAAATACATTCCCTTTATACAGCCCTTTTTGTATGCCCCTTTATATCAGCCCTTGCAGTATATTACCCCCTTATATAAATGACCCCTGTAGCCAGTGTCCCCTGTAGCACCTTTAGCTGGTCCCCTGTAGCCCCCTGTCGCAGTGTCCCCTGTAGCAGTGTCCCTGTTAGCCCCCTGTCGCCATGTCCCCTGTAGCCCCTGTCGACAGTGTCCCCTTGTAGCCCCTGTAGCAGTGTCCTCTGTAGACCCCTGTAGCCAGTGTGTCCCCTGTAGCCCCCTGTAGCCAGTGTCCCACGTGTACCAGTGTCCCCCCTGTAGCCAGTGTCCTCCACTGTAGCCAGTTGCTCGGTAGCCAGTTGCCCCCTGTAGCCAGTGTCCCCTATAGCCATGGTCACCTAATAGCCCCTGTTGCCAGGGTCCCCTATAGCCCCCTGTAGCCAGTGTCCCCTTTAGCCCCCTGTAGCCAGTGCCCCCTGTAGCAGGTCCCCTATAGCCCCTGTTAGCCCCTGTAGCCAGTGTCACAGTAGCCCCCTGTAGCCAGTGTCCTGTAGCCAGTGTCCCCTGTAGTGCCCCTGTCAGCCAGTGTCCCTGTAGCCAGTGTCCCCCCCCACTCCTGTAGCAGTGTCCCTTGTAGCCGTGTCCCCTGTAGCCAGTGTCCTCCCTGTAGCCAGTGTCGCCCCCTGTAGCCAGTGTCGCCCCCTGTAGCCAGTGTCGCCCCCTGTAGCCAGTGTCGCCCCCTGTAGCCAGTGTGTCCCCCCTGTAGGCCAGTGTCCCCTATAAAGCCAGTGTTCCTGTTAGACAGTGTCCCCTGGAGCCCCCTGTAGCCAGTCCCCCCTGTAGCCAGTGTCCCCTGTAGCCAGTTGTGCCCCCTGTAGCCAGTGTCCCCTATAAGCCCCTTGTGTAGCCAGTGCACCCCTGTAGGCCAGTGTCCCCTGTAGCCCCTGTAGTCTGTTCCCCCGTAGCCCATGTGTCCCTATAGCCCCCTTTAGCCAGTGTGTCGCCCCCTGTAGCAGTGGCGCCCCTGTAGCCAGTGTCCCCCCTTTAGCCAGTGTCCCCTATAGCCAGTTTCCCCTGTAGCCAGTGTCCCCTGTAGCCCCCTGTAGCCAGTCCCCCCTGTAGCCAGTGTCCCTGTAGCCGTGTCCCCCCTGTAGCAGTGTCCCCCTTTAGCCCCTGTAGCCTCAGTGCCCCCTGTATCCAGTGTCCACTGTAGCCCCTGTTGCCAGTGTCCCCTGTTAGCCCCTGTAAGCAAGTGCCCCATGTAGCCATGTGTCCCCTATACCCCGGTTAGCCAGTGCCCCTGTAGCCAGTGTCCCCTATAGCCCCCTGTAGCCAGTGTCCCCTGTAGCCCCCTGTAGCCAGTGTCCCCTGTAGACCCCTGCCTGTAGCCAGTGTCCCCTGTAGCCAGGGTCGCATGAGTTGCCCCCTGTAGCCAGTGTCCCTTGTAGCCAGTGTCCCCCTGGTAGCAGTGTACCCTGTAGCCAGTGTCCCCGTGCCAGTGTCCCCCTGTTGCCAGTGTCCCCCTGTTAGCCGTGTCTCCCTGTAGCCAGTGTCGCCCCCTGTTAGCCAGGTCGCCCCCTGTCAGCCAGTGTGTCCCCTATAGCCAGTGTCCCCTGTAGCCAGTGTCCCCAGTAGCCCCCTGTATGCCTGTCCCCCCTGTAGAGTGTCCCTGTAGCCAGTGTCCCCCTGTAGCTGTGTCCCCTATAGACCCCCTTAGCCATGCCCCTGTAAGCCAGTGTCCCCTGTAGCCCCCTTTGTAGCCAGTGGCCCTGCTTCAGCCCCTGTTGCCGTGCCCCCTGTAGCAGTGCTCCCCTATAGCCCCCTGTAGCCAGTGCCCCCTGTAGCCAGTGGCCCCTATAGCACTGTAGCAGTGCCCCCTTGTAGCCAGTGTCCACTATAGCCCATGTTGCACAGTGTCACTGTAGCCCCCTGTAGCCAGTGTCCCCTGTTGCCCCTTAGCCTGTGTCCCTTAGCCTGTGTCCCCGGTAGCCCCCTGTAGCCGTGTCCCTGTAGGCCTGTGTCCCCCTGGAGACAGTGTCCCCCCTGTTTAGCAGGTGACACTGTAGCCAGTGTCCCCCTGATAGCCAGGGCCGGGGGTCCCCTGTTTTTTTATAGCCATGTCCCCCCTGTAGCAGTGTCCACCACATGTAGCCATGTGTCACCCCTGTAGCCAGTGTCCTCCACGGTAGCCAGTGTCGCCCCTGTAGCCAGTGTCGCCCTGTAGCCAGTGTCCCCTATAGCAGTGTCCCCCTGTAGCAGTGTCCCCTGGAGCCCCTGAGCCAGTCCTCCCCTGTAGCCGTTGTCCCTGTAGGGCCCGTGTTCCCCCCGTTTGCCAAATTTTCCCCTTTAGCCCCCCCGTAGCCAGTTTCCCCCTGTAGCCCCGTGTTTCCCCCTGTAAAAAAACCCCCCGTAGCCAAATGTTTCCCCCGTGTCCCCCCGGTTGCCCCCCGTTGCCCCCTTTTGGCCAGTGTCCCCTATAGCCCCCTGTAGCCAGTTTTCCCCCTTTTTAGCCAGTGTCCCCCATAGACCCTGTAAACCCCGGGGTTTTCCCCGTTGCCCCCTTTTAGTCAGTGTCCCCTGTAAACCGGGGTTTTCCCCCCGTAGGCCCCCGCCCCTGTAGTTTAAAAAAAAAGATTTTAAAAACTGTTTTTCTTTTCCAAAATTTCCCCGGGTCCCTTTCGTGGGTTTCCCCGCTCCGGGAGCTTTGGTTTTTCCCGGGTGAGCGGGGGGTGGGGGCATTTTAAACCCCGGGGCCCCCCTACCCGGGACGTTGCTCCTGGGGAATTTTTCGGCCGGGGGAAACCTGCGGGGGTTTCCGGGGGCCCAGGTTTACAGCGGGGGGGCAAAGGGGGTTTATGTTTATCAAACTCCCGCCCCTGCTTAAAGGGCGCGGCGGGGTTTGGCGGCCCTCCTGCGAGTGTTTTTTCGCGCCGGCCCAAGGCCCCCGCAGGGGGTGTGCTTCCCCCTGGGCAAGGTAGGGGCTGCCCGGGGAGGGGGGCCCCCCCAAAAGGCGGGGGGGCCCCCCCGGGAAGCGCCCCCACCTGGCCCAATTTGGGGAAAGGGCGGCCCCGGGGGCCGGGGACCCGACCAAAAGGGCCCAATACAGAACCTTTAAAGGGGGGCCTGGGCTTCTGGGAGTCAAAAATTTGAAAATTTTCCCGGGTTTTTTTTATATAAAATTTTTTAATATATTTTTTAAAAAGATCCCGCTTTTTTGCTTATTTATGTTCTGTACGAGTGTTTGGCTACCCCAGCCCTTTTTTAAAGGGTTTGAGGAGGGGACTTAACAAATTCCCAAAAATTGAAAATTTTTTAAATTTTCCCCTTTAAACCCGCCCTGGGGGACACCTGCCCATGGGGCAAGTGTTCTTTGCCCGTCTGCACTGAGATGGGGTGGGGCATTGGGCCCCAGGGATCCCTTTTCCCCCGGGCACATTTGGGGACACAGCAGAACTTTTTGTATAAAAATCGTAGATTAAATTTCCCCCGTGGCGGGGGAGGAAAAACCCCTTTTTGGTAGAGTAGTCAATGTAAATTCAAGTACTTTTACATAAGTCTCAGGGGGGTTGTTTCTGGGGTTAACCCCCTAAAAAAAAATACATTTCCCTGTATGATTGGGACATGGGTATTCTCAGATTGCAAAAAATATGAATCTCTATGGCCTGTTAGTACGCCTACAGTGTGTTACTGATTGTCCCCAAATGTTTCACTGGGCTTAAATTGTTTGAAAAATTGAACTTACCCCCTCTGGGTTTCCCCAGAATTTAAGGGACCAAAGGGGGGGGAATTAATTTCCCACCGGCCCCCTTTATTTGGTTTCACCTGCCCAAAATGCTCGTTTAAAAAACTTAAAATTTTTAATCCCGCCAATTTTACATTTGGGGGGCAAAAATCAGTTTCCTTTAGGCTTTTAGAAATGGGCAAGGGGCAAAATTTCCCGCAGGTTTTAAAAACCCAGCATTCCCGTTTTGGGGAAAAAAGGTGATTTTAGGGGCCTTTTTAAAAAGTGGGGGTTTGGGGTTTTGGGGGGGCCGGAAAGGGGGATGGTCTGAGTATTTCAGAAACGCTGATTCCTTTGGGAAAATTTTTACCCACAAAAAAAATCCCAGGGTTTTTCAGAAGGGAAAGGAACCCAAAAAAAAAAAAAACTTTTCCCGGGGACGCCCCCTGTGGGGGGAAACCCCTTGTTGATCCAAAGGGGTAAAAGGAAATTTGGGCCCAAAAACCCTTTTTCAGCTATAAAACAACAGGGGCTCAAATACCACCGTTAAAACCAGGTACAAAAAGGGAAAATTTTTAAAACAACATTAGGGGCGAATTTTGGGGGCAAAGGGGGGTACAGAAACAAAGACCCCCAAAAGGGGTGCCACTCCTTCCCAGCTAAAAACGGGGAAAACTGGGGGCCCAAAAAATTTCCCCAAGCTCATAAAAATTTGGACGTGGGAAATTTTGGGAAAAACTTTCCCCTGGTTTGTATTCTCGTTTCGCTGCACTTGGGAGGGGTGGGGTCAAATTGGCGTTTTAAATCAGGGAAAGCGGGATCTATCCGCCTTGTAAAAAAAGGGTTTTCACCCTTTGGTTTTTAAAATTTGGGGGGAATATTTTCGGGCACTTTTTGGGGCCCCCTTGGTACCAATTCCCCCATCGTTGCAACACCTTGTGGAACCCATGCCACAAAAAATTTGGCCCCAGTTCTGAAGGAAAAAGGGGGGTCCAACCCTTTTACTAGCATGGGTTACCAAATAAAGTGGCCGGTAGTGTAGAGGGAAAGCCCCGGGAAAGGAATATGCTTGTATGGCCCTTTAAGGGAAACAAAAAAAATAGGATTCCCCATGTGAGGTTTTTTTCCCCCAATCATAATTTTTCCCTTTGATTTTTTTTTTTTAAGGGAAACCCGGAAAAAGGGGCACGGTTGGTCCAGGGAAAAACATAAGGAAATAAAATTAAACCCACTTCCACCCTTTTTCCCCGGGGGGGAGTTAGGGCACTCCCAGAGGCATAAAAAACCCGGCTGGGGGAAAAACCCTACAAACATTTTACCCCGCCTAATGCAAAACTTTTTGGGAATTTGGGGCCCATGTTTATGGCCCCCTTTATGGAGAACCGGGGCCATTTTTAAACATCAAAAAAACCCCCAAAACAAAAGCAGAAATTCAGAGCCCTAAAAAAACCTTGTTGTTCCCTTTAACAGACTTGGAAAAATTTAAGGTCGAACACATAAAAAATTCTAAAAGGCCCCAAAGAAAAAGGGGAAATAAAGCAGAAAAAAAGGGGAAAAAAACCTAGTTTGCGCCCAAAGGCCTGGGGTTTAAGGATTTTTGTGACGTACAGGGGTGTCCCCCCCTTTGACCCTTTTTCCCCTTTTTTGATGCCCTTTGGGACCCTTCAATCCCCTCAAAGGTAAAAAGGGGGGGGGAGGGGGGGAAGAAAACGGGGTTTCTCAGTTAAATGGGGGGCCCTTTGGGGGAGTGTAGACAATAAGCTGGGCTCCCGGGGCCCCTTTTTCCCAAATAAAGGCCAACGCCTATGGTGCCCCACCGGGCCCAAGACCGCTCGTTTTAATTTTTGCTATTAAACAATTTTGGGGTTTGCTTTTGGGGTTTCAGTAGGGCCGCAGCCGGGAAAAACTATCAAGTCTTACCACATGTAAAAAAAACCGAATGGGGAAACAAAAAAAAAGGTTTTCCCTAAAAACACATGCCTCCGGGCTGGGTCCTTAAAAGGAGGGGGCAAATTGCCCCTTTTTTGACTTAGCCCTCTTTCCGGTTTTGGCCTTAAAGCCTTCCCAATACAGAAACACAAAAAAGGCCCAAAAAAGGTAAATTTAAAGGGTGTTGTTTTGGGCTCCCCAGAAGCAAAAAAGGGAAAGGAAAACACTTAACGGGAGAAGTCTGAAAAGAAAGAGGGGTCCCATTAGGATAGAACGGGCCCTTTTTTAAAATTCTTTTCCTCTCAAGGAAAAAAAAAATAAAAACATTTTAAATGAAAAAAAACACAGAAGCCAGGGTCGGGAGTGTTCCCTTTTGCTTTTTTTTAAAACCCTGTTGTAAAACCTTTGGGGAAAAATGAAAAGGGTCCCCCTTTATGAGATTTGGGTTTGGGTTTCCCTCCCCCAAAACGGGGCCATTTTTTCCCACGGGTTTTTACCCCATACAGTTTAACCCAGAAAGGGATATGAAAACCCGAAGAAACCCCTTGAAAAAATACAATAAAAAAATTTTTTTGATTCTTTTCCCCCAAAAAATTGAAAAAGGGACCTAAAAGCCCAACCTTAAACCCGGGGTGATTTTTTTTGGTCCTTAAAAAACTAAAAAGGGGCCTTGACCTTTATCATTTACAAGGTCCCTTTCAAGTTCAAACTAAAAAACTGAGACTTTGATAAAAAACAAGGGGGGAAAAAAAAAACGGGGTCCTCACCAGCCACTACGGGGGAAGAATCACTTTTCCCCGGGTTGATAAAAAAATTTAAAAGATCTGAATAATTTTTCCTTTGAAAACCCCAAAAAAATATCATATAAATTACTTTTTTGAAAAAGTGCAAAACCCCAAAAAAAGGGGTTTCCTAAAAACTATCCCTTTTTCTAAAATTTTCTGTAACCTGGGGGGAACGTCACTATTTTTTGCTCCCCCCTAAAAATTTCCCGCTCCAAATTTTTCAAATCTGGACTATGTTTGAACACCCAGGGGGAGTACCCCTTCCCCATAGCAAGGGGGGAACACATTAAAATTTTTTTTATGTTAAAAATCACAACACATTACAGAGGGAGGTCAGAGGGGAATGTTTTAATTAGGGGGGTTTTGGGAATTATAAGAGTCCCATACCGTTATAAATCAAAAAAAATGTTTGACTCCTGAGTTGAAAAGTGTAATGGGAAAAGGCCCCATTTGTGTAAATGAAAGGTTTTATGTTTGATGTGGGGGAGAACTTGTTTAAAAAAGATGTTCTTTAGTTTAAAATTGGAAAAAATTAAAATTTTCCTTTTAATAAAAGGAAAATGTTCGGGCCTTTTGGGAAAATTTGGGAAATTTTTTAGAAATTTCCATTCCCACAAAAAAAGGTGATAACTTCGAATGTAGGTTTTGGGGAAAACAGTTAGAGGATCTGGGGGTAGAAAAAGGGGATGTTGGGTATATTAGAATTGCTCCCTTTTTTAAAATGATAGTAATTGGGGTTTCATAGGTTACCAAAATTCCCGAGAATCTTAAAAAAGACATTGATATATTCTTTAAAAATAAGTGGAAATTTTTATTGTAAAAGAAAAATGCATAATAGCTAGGGGTTACCATTTACCTTTTTTTGGGCCCCCATAAGGATGTAGTTTTATAAGTAAAGTTTTCTTTATTTTTTATACTGATCCAGTAGGAAAAATTTCAAATAAGGGGAGATTTTAAAAAAAGTGTTTTTTTTTTCAAAGGGCTGATGGGTGAATGGTTTTTGGGAAACAAAACCAAGTGGGAAAAAAGGGCCCTCCTTTTGGGGGGATTGTTGTCTTTTTTTAAACAAAACAAAAAAGGTTTTAAAAGGCCCAAGGGATGTCTGATTTGGAAAATTACAGATGGGTTTTACAAGGTGTACGCCCTAATAATGGGGTGTGTAAATTTAAATGTTCAGTGCATGTTTGGGGAAAAAAAAAAAAAAGATAGTCTATTTTTGTTGTGACTTTGAGAAAAAAATATCTTCTCTTTGGGCCAAAAAAACAGTTCCAAAAGGTTTAAAGAGCTTAATAAATTTTAGATGATCTTTTTTCTGAAGGAAAACCCCGCATTTGGGGTAGGGAGGGAATAAAGAAGCAAAGTAACTAGGAAGTCGGGAATGAAAGGGTTTGCTGCATGAGAATATTTTCCTTTCCGAAAAAAAACCCAAAGAAAATCTGATCAACATATCGCCTGAAAGGGGGGGAAAATTTTGAGGGGAAATTTATAGTTTTTTAAATTTAATAAATTTTTATATACTCTTTGTGTGTTTTCCCTCAAATTTTTAAAACTCAGGGGCTATTAATTTAATAGACATGGCCCCCACCCCCCCCTCCCAAAAAATTTGGAAAAAAATATGGCCTGGAGGGATAAACCCCAATTTAAATTAAAAAAGGTTTTTTTGGGTTTTAATTTGGGCTCAGTAAGAGGTGGGTCCATATTTAAATGTAAACTTTAAAACCAGCGTATAAGGAACTAGCTATGTTTTGAATTGATTGGCTAAATGTATTCTTACAGAAGAAGGGGGCTATAAAACCATGAATTGCAGTGGGATTGGGCAGACATTCTTCAGCATATGCAATGATGATGTTATATGCTGTGTGTCTCACAATGCTTGCATTGAATAAACCTGGATAATTTTACCTTCAAAGGATTCTTAATTTGAAAACCTGATCAATATCTAAAAAGCTTTATTAAGCTACAACGCCTCTATCACTCCTAATCTTAACATCGTTTGCACCTCCTTTGCCCCTATTTGCCTTCGGCCTCGGGAATCCTATAGGGTTTTAAGCTTACTCTCACCTGAGGCTCGGTCACAATCTCATGCTCCACAACAGGGGTTAGTCCTGGGGCTTCTGTGAACAAGTCCCTATTCTTTTGTAACAGCTGCCTGCACTGTTGGGTTTGAGAAAGAGGAGGTAAAGATCGCCAAGACCCTGTCCCCATCGCAGACTCTGGTTGGGACAACAAGCAAGAAGCCTCCGGGGGGTCCCTATCTTTCCAAGGCTTGAGCAAGTTAATGTGATATATTTGATAGGGCTTCCTTCTACCGGCTGGTGGACATTATAGTTGACATCCCCCACCTTCTCAACTACCTCGTAGGGACCTTGCCATTTCGCCAGGAACTTGCTCTCCACCATGGGTACTAAGACCAGTACCCGATCCCCAGGACTAAAGTGCCTCACCCGGGCTGACCTGTTATAGACTCGTGCTTGCGCTTCCTGCGCCTGCAAGAGATGCTCCTTAACAATTGGGCGTACCTGAGCAATTCGCTTCTGTAATTGTGTCACATGCTCAACGACACTTTTATAGGGTGTGACTTTACTCTCCCAGCTCTCCTTGGCAATATCCAATAGACCCCTCAGATGTCTGCCATAAAGTAATTCAAAAGGGGAGAACCCTGTGGAGGCTTGTGGGACCTCTCTAATAGAAAACAACAGATAAGGTCAAAGGTAGTCCCAATCTCGGCCATCCTTCTCAACTACCTTCTTCAACATGACCTTTAAGGTCTTGTTGAAACGTTCCACTAAGCCATCTGTCTGGGGGTGATAAACAGAGGTGCGTAGTTGGGTCACCTTCAGAACCTTACAAAGATCCCGCATAACTTTTGACATAAACGGGGTATCTTGATCTGTCAGGATCTCCTTCGGTAGTCCCGTTCTGGAAAATATGTGCCACAACTCCCTAGCAATAAACTTGGAGGAAGCATTTCTTAGGGGCACAGCTTCAGGGTACCTGGTGGCATAGTCCATGACGACCAGAATATACGGATTTCCCCTAGCCGATTTTACCAGGGGCCCCACTAAATCCATGGCGATCCTCTCAAAAGGAGTTTCAATAATAGGCAAGGGTATGAGTGGGCTGCGGAAACTGGCGACCGGGGAGGTTACCTGGCACTGGGGACAGGACTGGCAATAATCACGGACTTCACGATAGCACCCTGGCCAGTAAAATCTGGGTAGAATTCTTTCTATGGTCTTGTCTGCCCCCAAGTGCCCCCCCAACACATGACCGTGGGCCAGACCCATTACCATACGTCAATATGGTTTGGGAACCAAAAGCTGTTCCACGACTTCCTCGCGGATTTTTGTAATGCGATACAACAGGTTCCCATTTACAACAAAGTGGGGAAATCTCTCCTCTGCCCCTGGCTCTTGAGGAACCCCATCAAGCACTACCACACTATTGAAGGCCCCTTTTAGGGTCTTGTCCTGCGGGTTGACCGTCCCAAAGTTTCCCCGGGATACCCCTAGATCGGGAACGGTCTCGTCAGGAGTTGGCTCCTCCTCGTCACCTACCATGACCGAGAATGGGAACTCGGGTGCCACATTGGGGTCAGGGCTCTCAGCGCTGTCCGGGCTCTCGGGGGGCTTCCCTTGGATGGTACTTTCCCACAGTCCCCAAAAGAGAGGGAAGTCCCGGCCTATTATCACTTCATGTAGTAACCCCTGCACAACGCCTACATGTTGTGACACTGTACCCTTACTGGAATTTAACATGACTTGGGCCACTGAGTACACTTTGGTATCTCCATGTATGCATGTGACCCCCAAGGTTTTCCTTGGGACCAACACATGTGGGAAACGGGCTGTCAGGAGAGTGACCAAACTCCCCGAGTCCAAAAGCCCCATGAGAGGGCTGCCATTCACCCTGATGGGACAGAATGCAAGTCCTTTGGTAGTGTCCAACCCAGCTGTGCATGCCGGAAGCGCCAACAAAGACGTACGCCGCCCAACGGAACAGTTCATCGGTTCCGAGCCAAGGGGGCACCAGGCCGCCACATGCCCCACAATGTGGCATCTCCAGCAGATGATGTCCCGGACAGGGGATTGGGACATCGGCTCTGGAAGGCCCTTGGCCTTGGGACGGGCGTCTCTAGGGAGCTTAGTACCCGTTCTTTGGCTTCCTGAGTCAGTCTGGGTCTGCCAGTAGGGAGAGGCAAAGGGTCCTGGATCAGCCAGGGAATTCTCCACGGCCTGATATCTCTCCACCAAGCCGATCAAGTCATCTGCCGTCTGGGGATTCCCTTGCGCCACCCAGCATTGCACTGGTTTGGGAGGAGTGTGCACAAAACGGTCCATCATGACCCTCTCTACCATCTGGGCTGGGGAACAGACCTCCGGCTGCAGCCATTTCTGGATGAGGTGCAGGAGATCAAACATTTGGGACCTCGGGGGCCTGTCCCTCCTGTATCCCCACTGATGCACCCTTTGTGCCCGGACTGTGACTGTCCTGCAAAGATAAATCATAGTAAGCCTTTTGAGGCTCGCCGGTGAGAAACGGGGCAAGACCTCTGCCCACTGCGGAGTTGGTAGTCTCTCCCGTTCAGCAACCCGCTCAAAGACGGTAAGGAAGGCTTCCACATCTCTCTGTGGGTCATCTTCTGCAGGACGTCTCGTACCCTCTTCCGCGCCTGCTGTCCGTCCTTCAGACGGGGTGTAGCTGGGGCCTCCTTCGCCCAAATAGCTTCCTCCATGATGGCCATCTGCCTGATTAGGAGCTGGTTGGTCTCCTGCTGTGACCGCACAGACTCAGCATGGGCCTGTTGCTGTTGGTGCTCACCCATTTCACCTGTTTGGTTTTTAAGAGTAGTAGCCGCCTTGATCCAGGACATGCAGCCTCTTATTTCAGGATGTTGCCCGCATCCGAGACACCAATTGTGGGAATTAGCTCAAACGGAGGCCGTCCTTAAACGTGCAACACTGCAGGACTTATTTTCAACAGTCACAAAACCAAGAAAATCATAAATAGCAGGGCTTGCTTCAGGCAAAACAAACATAAATTACAGTCCGTGTTATCGATCACAATACCGTACAGCTTTTCCCAGGGTTAACAAACCCGTGTGCAGGTCTCTGCAATCCTTCCAGGGTTATCCAGGCCCAGCTCTGGCTCTCTCACTACTGCTCACTCCACTGAGCAGTTTTGGACAGGAAGGGAACCACACCCCCTTGACCCTTTAGCCTGCTGGCCTTACATGGGCTGGTAACCATGACTGAAGTGGGAGCAGCCCATCCCACCCAACACTACAGACTGCTCCAATAAAGCCCGACCCGGATCACGGCATTACTGCCATACTACACCTACAAACGTGTCAGTGGCCTATTGCCACTGACACCAGAATAACTGGGCTTTATGTCACTGACCCTAGACAAATCGGTGACACGTATCGCCCGTCAACAACCGCACCTTGTGCCTTCCTACAACGTGTATAGGATTAATCATGGGAGCTGTAGTAGTGGACATGTTGGGTGCAGTAGTAGTGTATATGTGTTCAAGATCCAGCATGGGAGCTGTAGTAGTAGCCATGTTGGGTGTAGTAGTAGTGTATATGTGTACAAGATCCAGCATAGGAGCTGTAGTAGTAGTGTACATTTGTACATATAGTCTGAAAAAAAATGGGAATCTAGCAAGAGAACAAAGAGTGACATATAATGACTATATTTACTATTTTGCCATAGGCAAACTTAAACTCAGTTATACAGCACTAAACATAACTTTTATTATGTATAACACTTAACCTCGATACACACTATTTAAAAACCTGATTTCTAACCTTTCAATTAGTCCCTTTCTAATTGTGAAGGAATAACTCCTTTTCTATTATCAAGTCTGGTGCAACACCACCTATTAGCAGGGAAACCCTATATGTACAGTGATTTACTAACTCCAAAAAGGAATCCAAAACATCCTACTTGGGCAATCATTCCTAATCTGATGGGCATGAAAATATAATTTTTCCCTTGTGAGACCTTTTGCAGCGGGGAACACAGTGAAAGAGGTGGGAAATCACAAATTAAAATGTCATCCCTGACCCCCCAAAACATGTTTCCCCGCTAACTGGCTTCATCAAGGGATATAGGTCCGGTGGTCCGACCCCCATCAGATTGGGGATACTCCCCCAAAGGGGGATTTTTTTGGTTTCCTTTTTTGGGGTTTAGTAATCCCTTATATAAGGGTTTCCCCCGCAAATAGGTGGTGCCCAAGACTTGAAATAAAAAAGGGGCATTCCTCCACAATTAAAAAGGGACTAATTGCGAGGTTAAATCAGGTTTTTAAATAGTGTTTTATGAGGAAAGTGTTATAAAATAAAAAAAATGTTTTGTGTTTTAACTGATAAGTTTAAGTTGCCTATGGCAAAATATAAATATATACATTTGTACATGACCCAAACAGGGGAGCTATATTTGTGGCCATGTTGGGGAGTTTTTTTATGGGTCCGGGATCCAGACCTGTAATCATGGGGGGAGTTTGTGAATTCTTGCGGTGCCGTCTCGGGATCTTTGATTTTTTTTCACGGCTGAGATTGCAAAAAAAGGGAGCGAAAAAGGGTTTTGGCCCGCCATAAATCGTTTCCAAGGATGGATGAGAGCGGGGGATGAAATTAATTATGTTCTTCATTAAGTGCATTTTAATTTCCCCCCTTTTTTTCCTCCTTTTTGAGTTATTCTTTTTACTTTAATAATTTTAATTTAATGACATTTATTTCCTTTTTTTGCGTTGGGATTTTTTTTCATTCGGCTCCCCTAACATTGTACTCCCCTTAAAATTTTTATCTTATTGCGGGAGAAAATTTTAGACTAATGGACGGGGTCTGGGGGTCCCCGGGGCGCCCACCTTCTAAGGCCCTTAGGCACTTGTTTTCCAGATTGATCATTATTTATCCCCGGACTAAGTAGAGGATGGACGAGCCTCGCCGCAAAAAGGCGCCATTAGGGCAAGACCAACATCGGGCGAACACTCGTCCACCCCGTGCACCGATTTTCTCCCCTAGAGGGGGATGATAAAACTGACGGCCCCATCACCCCCACCCTAGGGAAACCATACCTTGACTCTGCCCATTACTGAGCTCCTTCCTTCTTCTCTGTGTCAGTCCTCACTGTAAAACCGGAATTTTTTCATCAAACCGGGAAAAGGG